>VDFB02058242.1:521019648-521047490 GCA_007258455.2 Sequoia sempervirens
TATCTAACTAGTTCATTTGGTTTCATAGTGTTTTATTGAATATTTTTTCCTCAATCAAGTTTTGAAGTCAAACCAATTACAATTCAGACATAAGCAAGTTGTATACATCATAACTTTTTTTTTGTATGTATCAAAATTCAATTTTATTTTTTTACCGGATCAAGGACATCAATACCTAGCCTAAACATATTTATTAGAATTTTATTTTGATAATCTACTTTTTTCCACATGTACAGAATAGAGAGCTTGATTTTTGGTGAAAAACCTATGTTAAATCAAACTAAAAATACAAATACATAATAAAACCAAGACATAATAAAATTATATTTGATGGATAGATCATTCTGAGGACTACCATCATCTAGTTGGGTCTATGCAGTCTCCTCCATTTTTATCCTCAACTTGAGCTTTGAAGGGAAAAAATCTACAGAATTTTGGTGCCAGAGGGGGAGAAGGGGAAAAAATAGGGATTCAAATGAACCTAGGTTCAAGTGAACCCCCCTTGGAGGTTCGCTAGAACCAGGGTTTGAATGAACCTAGGTTCGATTGAACTCCCTCTTGTAAATTGTCTTCATAATAAAAAAATTCCAAAAAATGAGTCTCATCATTTAATATGGTTCACTCGAACTAGGGTCCATTCAAACCCCTTTTGGGTGCATTCAAACACCCTAGTTCATGCAAACCCCTAAAAAGAATTTTTTTTTTTCAATAGGAGAGTTTTTGCAATTTTCCTTCCTCATTGGAATTGTAAACCAACTTTGTGGGTTTACCCTTTAGTTAAGATTAATTTATAATTATTTAATGAATTATATTTGACATGAACGCTTTTGTGAATTAAGAAGAGATTCATTGTGGAGATGGCCCTATATTTTCTTAGGATGATTTTTAGAAGAAATTGATCAAGGATAGTCCATTTCTATTATGGTGTGAAGAAACCAAATTATAGCCTCCAAAAACCTTGAAAAGGGAACATGGGATAATAATAAAAATAATAATAGGGAGATGAGTTAGGTAACCCGACTTAGCTGCATAAACCTCAAATCAATCACTTGGTGGATAAAATGCTTCTCCAATTAATGTTTCACTTCCTCTCAACCTTAAGAGAAAATAGAGGTTTAATTTGATCAAAGTTGGATGAAGTTGAGCTTGGCTTATTATCCTCCAACTTTAAATCTTATAAAATTTATAGGCCTCATTTGGTAATAGAAGAATAAATTTACAAATCACTTGCCTTCAAAATAAAGAATTTAAAGTACTTTTATATAAGATTTGATACATTCATAAATATGAAGTATTTTGGAACTACTTTTTAGGGTGATCCCACAATACTGGTTTGCAATTTTTGGCCAAACTGGACACTGGACTTATTTTTTCTAACTATTTAGCTGCATAAACCTGAGATCAATCACTTGGTGGATAAAATGATTCTCCAATTAACATTTTAATTCCTCTCAACCTTAGAGAAAATAGAGGTTTAATTTTATTAAAGTTGGATGAAGTTGAGTTTTTCTTATTATCCTCCAACTTTAAAGATTATAAAATTTATAGGCCTCATTTGGCAATAGAAGAACATTCACAAATCACTTGCCTTCAAAATAAATAACTTAATGGTATATTTATATAAGATTTGATACATTCATATATACAAAGTATTTTGGAACTATTTTGGTGATCCCACAATACTGGTCAACAATTTTTAGCCAAACTAGACACTGAACTGATTTTTTCTAACTATTTAGATACATAAACCTCAAATCAATCATTTGGTGGATAAAGTGATTCTCCAATTGATGTTTCACTTCCTCTCAACCTTAGATAAAATAACTTCTAGTTTTAATTTTATCAAAGTTGGATGAAGTTGAGTTTGGCTTATTATCCTCCAACTTTAAAGCTTATAAAATTTATAGGCCTCGTTTGATAATAGAAGAACATTCACAAATCACCTGCCTTCAAAATAAAGAACTTAATGGTACTTTTATATAAGATACATTCATATACACAAAGTATTTTGGAACTATATTTTATGGTGATCCCACAATATTGGTTTACAATTTTTGGCCAAACTAGACACTGAATTGATTTTTCTAACTAGATCTTCACTTTCAGGCACCTATAATGGCTAAACTGTGAGGAATTAGAAGAGGATGCAAACTAGTGATTTGTGACATTTTTTTTGTAGATTCTAAATATATTTTTTTCAAAAATTTTGGAATCAAATTGCACTTCTTTTTCCATCTTCTTTGAAAACTAGTTTATCAATAAACACCATTTTTAAGGAGTGATGCTCACCGTATACAACATAACTTTTTTCTATGAAGGATAAAATTCTAATCTTTTCAAATTTAGATTTGTAACTATGATATCTAACCAGTTCATTTGGTTTCAAAATGTTTTATAGAATATTTTTTTCTTAATCAAGTTTTGAAGTCAAACCAATTATAATTCAGACATAGACGGACCATATACAACATAATTTTTTTTCTATGTATCAAAATTCAATTTTTTTTTACCAAATCAAGGACATCAATACCTAGCCTAAACATATTTTTTAGAATTTTATATTGATAATATACTATTTTTCCACATGTGTAGAACATGGAGCTTTATTTTTGGTGAAAAACCTATGTTTAATCAAACTAAAAAAATAAATACATAATAAATCAAAACATATTAAAATAATATTCGATGGATAGCTCATTTCAAGGGCTACCATCATCCAGTTGTGTCTGTGAAGTCTCCTCCATTTTCATCCTCAATTCAAGCTTCAAATGGAAAAATTATACAAAAAATTGGTGTCGAAGGGGGAGAAGGGGGAAAAAGAGGGGTTCAAATGAACCCAGGTTCAAGCAAACCCCCCTTGGAGGTTCACTAGAACCATGGTTTGAATGAAACCAGGTTCGATTGAACCCCCTCTTGTAAATTGTCTTTGTCATTAAAAAGTGCAAAAAAATGAGTCCCATCATTTAATATGGTTTGCTCGAATCAGGGTCCATTCAAACCCCTTTTGGGTCCATTGAAACACCCTAGTTCATGCAAACCCCTAAAAATAATATTTTTTTTCATAGGAGCGTTTTTGCAATTTTCCTTCCTCACTGGAATTGTAAACCAGTTTTGTGGGTTTACCCTTTAGTTAAGATTAATTTATAATTATTGAATGAATTATATTTGACATGAACTCTTTTGTGAATTAAGAAGAGATTTATTGTGGAGATGGCCCTATATTATGTTAGGACGATCTATAGAAGCAATTGATCAAGGATAATCCATCTCTATTATTGTGTGAAGAAACAAAATTGTAGCCTCTAGAAACCTTGAAAAGGGAACATGGGATAATAATATAAATAATAATAATAATAGGGAGATCAATTGAGTAACCCAACATAGTGATTGGATGTTAGGAGGATGAATTACCATCTCCATACCTATAACTATTCTTCCAATTTATAGGTTTTATTGTTCGATTGCTATAATGTTAATGAAGAAACATTGAAGCATACATGGGTGAAAGTGTTTTTTGATTCCATAATAGCTATGGCCCCAATGAGACCTCAAATTCTATGAATAAGAAGATAAATATATCTCTACACCAACCTTTAAAGATTACAGCTGATGAGAGGTCTATGGTGTTGTGTAGTTTTTCACACACATGCCCTACTGAAAGTAGGGACCCTCTTTTGCTTTTGTTCCTGGTGTTTTGGCCTTTTAATCTTGGGGATTTAACTCACTTTTTCATGAGCTTCAATGTTTATCTTACCTATATTGGTGATCCCTTTGTGATATTTATTGAAAAAATCAAATTTTAGACTCATTTTGGGTTTTTCGCTGTTCTCGGGAAAATCCACTCCTGGAAAAATTCCCCGAATACTCTGAAAACCTGGTGGTGGCCGCTTTGCATTGTGATCTAGAAATGTTGAGGTCTTGCGGAATTCCATGTTGGTCGGATTTCTCTAAATATCTGTTGTCCAATCGGATTCTTGGGTTTTGGTTGGGGTTGTCTTGTTGACTGCATTAATGTTCTTTGTATGATTTCTACGGCGAGTATTTAATTGATTTTGGAGAGTTTTGTGCCATTAAGTTTTATCACTTGCTTTCTACTGATCTAGAGTGCTTGATCCTAAGTGCTTGGTTGAATTTGGCGTGTTAGATTTTTGAACTCTTGGATTTGGCGGTGATTTTCCTGGGCATCATTTGTTGTTTGCTAAGGTGCTAAAGATTGTTACTTGTCATTGTTGTAATCCAATCTCATTTCATCAATAGTATGTACGCATTGCCTTGCTTTTGATTGTTGAATGTGAGTGATTCTTTGGCATCCTGAGTGTGCTTGGAGTTTGAATTTCTGTATGTTTGGGCATTAAACATCTAAAGTTAGCGTTGTTTGATTCTATTAGATTGATGATCCCCAAGTGAGTTTTTCAAGCTTGTTTTTTGATTTCATTATTAGGTAGCTCGCTTGCATAGGCCATAATTTTTTTTTTGTAAACCTAGCAAATGAGTAAGTTGAGCCCAAGCTTGTCCTGTGCATTCATGGTGAAATTTTAGGGTTTCGTGCTTAGGGAATCACCAATTCCTCTTGATTTACTTTAGGATGAGCCTCAAATTTAAAGATGATTTGTAGGAGGTTCAAGTCAAGCTAGTTTCAAGCCCATGATCCTCAAATTTGTGATCGTTCAATCAATTTGAGTGAAGTCACAAGAAAACATTGACATTCAGTATTTCAAGCCTTTGCAGAATTCCAAGTAACTATCGAAATTCTCTAACTTTTTGTTTTCTCTTTGTTTTTCCCAAAATGTGCAGTGATCTGGAGTTATGCTTGCTTCACAGATTTCCATTCCCTCTGGATTTTACCAAAATTTCCTTTGTTCCTTCATTTTCCAAAAATTCATAGACTATTGCTATTTTCGCTGATTTCTGTCCTAGGTGGAATTCTCCAAAACTTTGTTGAAAATGAAGAATTGAGAGATAGCATAATTTATTAGCTAGTGATTATGCATTGTATGATCGATTTGAATTATTTAAAGATGCATCATGTTGTTTCTTAGTTAATGATAGTTGATTAAATGATTATTGGATGCTTTTATGTTTATTTCGCTAAAATCCACCTAGCATGGAATTCCCCAGAATTCCTCTTTGGCTTGATTTCCCCAGATGGTTGAAAACCCTAGATTTCTTGGAATTTGTGTCTTGTGAAGAAGTAAGGGATTTTAATCTTGATTTTCTTGAATTTTTGAATGATAAGCATGATATTTATGGTGAAATGACCAATATTCAAATATGGTAAAGAGGATTTATTGTGGTCTCTTGTTGATTGCAGGCTGGATCAAGTAAGGTAGTGACAAGTGGAGTCAAGGGTAGAGTAATGGATCTAGGTGCAAAGGAGTCTTATGTTTCTGAGGTAGAAAGAATCAAAATGGATATCAAGAGAAAAATTCCTAAGAGAAAGCTTACTTCCATCTAGTCAAAGGTAACTAATACAAATGTTGGATTGTGGGATTTTGAAGAGTTCAAGACAAGGATGGTAGCACAAAACCTTCCTTCGCTGGCCAGAAGGACATTGGAATTAGGGTTGGCACATGTAGTTGGGATCCCTCCTATAGTACAGTGTTATGATTTGGTGCTCGAGTGTGCTAGACACTATGACAAGGGTACACAAAGGATATTTGGTCCCCAAGGGAGAATTGTGGAAAATCTAAATCATGTGTCTATAGCCCAAACCTTTGGCATGCCAAATAGGTCTCATGTGGTGGATTTTGATATATATATGGAAAAGAAGTTCTATGAGGAAGATACCATCAAGTAACAATAGGTCATCAATCCCTGGTTGGAGAAGCCTAAGTCCCACTTTTCCAAGCTACCCAAGCAGCTATTCAGAGCTAAATTCAAGAAGGAATACTATGATGTTATCACCCTTCTCAGTAGGGTGGTAGGGTTGAAGAGTGCAGGAGTATTTGAGAATTGGATGTTCCATGTCATTGTGAGGATGGATTAGAATGTTAATTATCATTGGGAAGGCATTATAAGTTCCATGATTTGTGAATAGATGTGTAATGTCCTGCAGATGAATACCTTCACAATGAACTCCTACTTGGTTTATGCACTTGCAAGATTTCATCCATACAAAGGACTAAGTACAAGGGGCGTGTTTGGATAGGATGTAATTTATGAGGTTTATCCACAACTACACCTGGGTAACTCAAGCTATAGGAGGGTCAATGATGTATTCACCATGTACATCACCAGGTTGCTCCAAGGTGCAGAGCATGTAAGGATATCTGACAATGCCAAGGAGCTAATCAAAAGGTATGGGGCTTGGTTCATACAGTTTCCCACCTTTTCATATATAAGGATAGATGGTTGTCAGAGGGCTCCATACAAACTTCCTAGGTATCCCATAGATCGCATTATACTTCTAGAGGTCACAAGGAAAATATGTGATTTTGATGCAATTACAAAGAAGGATAAGCATAAGATTGGATTCGGTGGAGATTTTACTTTGAGGATAGGCACTAGTGAGGCATGCCCTTCTATTAATTCAGCCTATGCTTTTGAACAAGAAATGAGCACTCTTGGGTTGTCCTTTCATTCCAAAATATCTAGGTTTGATAGGATTAGTGAAGCATAGAAGAAGGCCAACATAGAATATAGTCACAAGGATGATATAGAGGACTATTGGGCCAATTGCAGTGATGAATTTGAGATTAGAAGAAAGAAGTTTTCCAGGCTACCTGTTAACTTGGTTTGGCTATATAATGTGAAACCCATTTCAGATCAAGTTGAAGATGATGGAGATTTGATTTAGGGCCATGATTATGAGGTAGTGAAGGATAAACTAGTGGGAGAAATAGACTGGTTAGACAAAGAGAAAATAGAGTTAGAGCAACTTATGACTCTGGTGATTAAATATACAAAGTTGTGGCTCAAGCATAAGATGTGGGAACTGGAAAGTGAAGGTGTACAATGCACCTATGATTTAATGGGGGACTTGGAGTCTCATTCCACCTTTGAGTAGTTAGTTGAGCAAGATCCTAAGGGTAAGGGCAAGGTGAGCTCTCCTTTTAAGATCAAGATTAAAGATGTTCAAGTGGAGGAAGTACAAGAGGCAAAAAACAAAGAAAGCCTATTGCAAAGAAAAGGAGGCATATTTCAAGGACTAAGAAGTCAGCAAAAGATTAAGATGAAAGGGAGGATAAAGAGGTTAGTGTGCCTATGCCCAAGAGAAGAAGGATAGTAATATTGTCGTAGAAGGAAAAAGAAAGCTCCAAGGCAGGGGAGGAAGTTAGCCCACCTATGATAAATCTAAAGAGCTCAGGAGAAAGGACACATGTATATAAAAGGAGATCAAGAACTCCTCCTAAGGACAGTGTGTCGAGGAAGGATGCTCCTCCAATCACTTCTGCTATAGAACAATATGATAATATTCCTCTTTCTCATGAAGCTCACAGTGAACCAGGTGAATCCAAGGAAGTAGAAGGTCATCAAGATCCAAAAGGAGAAGAATTTCAAGAAGGTGAGCTCTATAGTGCTAAGGAAAAAATAGAGAAGGTGTTACAATATCCCCTGGTAACTTATGAGGATTCACCTATCAGGAGTGAAGAAGATAGACCTCCTAGAGAGAGTAAATACCAGTTAGGAATCCATCTCCGGTGCATGAAGAAGAACAACATAATAAAGAAAAGGAAGATAAAGTTGAGGAGATTTCTGAGAAACAGGATTTGAGCAAAGATACACCCAGGGATCAACAAGATGAAGTTGGATAGAGCAAGGTACAATCATAATCTACTATTTCTTGGATAAAGAATTAAAGAGTAAATAGATTGTTGTAGATGACACCCCTCCCAATTGGGATGAGCTATTGGAAAATATAGGAAAGGGTAAAGGAAATAAGAAAGCCAGGGTCATCTCCAAGATTGAGAGAGATGGAGAAAATAACAGGGTGGTTCAAATTGATACTCCTACCCCTGATAATAATAGGGATGATATGACTAGAATTGATTACAATGTGTAGACCATCAACCTAGGGCCTACTTCCATGGAACAAGAGATTGAAGAATATGAGGGCTCTAGTGTTGTGATCTTGGGTAGGTTGAGGAAAGAAGTATAGACCAAATAGGAATTGAAAAAGGAAAATGATAAAATCAAGAGATATTTGTAAGACTTGATGAAGCCTTTGTAATCCATCAGTTCCTCATCATTTGTTGCAAGTTTCCTACCACAAGAAACAATATCAGAGTTGGAAAGAATGAAAAGAACCACACATGCTACAATCGGTTGGTTACAAGGGGTACAAACCAAGAGAGATGATGCTATCAAGGACATCCTTTTGACTGGAGGAGATGCAATGAGATCATTAGATTGGATAATAAATGTGCTAGCATAGGATAAGGAGGATGTAGATATCTTGTTGCAAAAGACTAAGACCATCATGGAGTATACTGAGGAAAAATTGGTAAGTGATGGAATTCTTCCTTCCTCCAAAGCTGTCAAACCTTGGGAATGGTATGAAGCTTTGCAAATAATGTATAAGGTTTTAAAGAAAGTATATAAATAGGGGAAACAGATTGAGGAAACCTTGACTAAAATTTACAATAAGTGCAAAAACATCTTAGCTTGGAGTAGTTGAGAAAATGGTGGCAAGATGTGTATTCCCTAGTAAATGAGGGCCCTATCACTGAACATCAGTTGGATGATGCGGCTACCTACATTGCAGTAATTGATAAATATCAAACAAGTAAGGTAGATTGGGATAAAATGGTAAAACATTCAAGAGATGATATCAAGTCTATTGAGAGGAGAGTTAAGATTTTACCTATGCCACCTATGGCCAACTTGGATAAGTTATTTTGATGGTATAGGATAAGATGGAGTGCGCTAAGGATAAGGGGGGAAGTAGTTAATACAATGCTACAATGGAATTTGTGCTTCCCCATTATTTCCCTTCTCCTTCACATGCATTGGTCCAGATAATGTTGGAGACCCAGGCTGACCTGAATGGAGTACATGCATTAATGCATATTTTGGCTTATTTTGAATTCCTCTTGGCCAACTTGTTTTGTGGCCATTTATTATTGTAAACCCTAATTAGGCCGAGATATCTTGGGGGTTTTCTATAAGTATGGCATTCTGCCTCATTTGTAAGGGCTGGATAGTTTTGATATTGGAGCGAACTAAGTAGTATAGCAAGAGTTAGAGTTAGGAGTTAGTCTTATTTTCAAGCAAGTGTTGTAACAAAATACTGGAATTGTTCCTACTTTGGGTAATTTAATGCAAGTGAAGACATTGTGATTTGGTGCCTTTCTTGTGTTGAGTTTTATCTGGCATGGTTTCTATTATTCTATCTTTGGAAGTTGCTTAAGTTTTTTGATAGATGTTCTAGGTTAAATGTTAGATGATTTAATAATGTTTATGGTTTGATACTTGAAGTGTTTGCAATAATCTCTAGTCCATACTTTTTGTAGCTAGCTGACTATTAGTTGCTTTGTAAGGTTAGCTTGGACTTTCATATTTACCGTACTTAGTTCAATTGTGGATGTTTTTTCATTGCGATTGCAATAGGGTTGTCTTGAATGAGTGTTCATGATCTGAAAATATTTAATTCCTTAGAAGATTGCACTATTTTTGTAAGATTGCAGATTTATCTGGGTCAAGTAGAAATCAGTTTCTGAGGGATTGGTCCATTTCAAGTGTTTCATCATTTGCATTGTTGATCTTAGGTTAGTGTTAAATTTAGAAGTCTCTTGAAACCTTTATCTTTATCTTTTTCTTTATCATTCAAGTTAGATTTAGGATTGGAAGTATCACCATATTGCTAGATCTGATAAATTTAAGGATTTAGTATTTGCTTGTAGTAAGGTCCCTTTGTGATTACCAAAATTTTCACATTTATCACTGAGTTATTTATGCATTGTCAAGACCTAACATTAGAGACCTTGGGGTTATCTCTTGAGACTTACTAATAGAGATTTAACTTTCAAGAGAGATAGGATACTTGTATCTTGTATGAGTTGTTGTTGTGCAGAAAACACCATCAACATATGGTAAATGAATCATGATCATTTTATAAACTAGAAGGGTATATCTATACATTTCTTAAGAAGAATTAAGCATCACCATCAAGAGAGTGTTGGTCCATTGTAAAACTCCATAAGTTTCTTGTTTTCCTCTATGGTTTTTTATAACTAAGGCCTAATTCACCCATAGGTCTACAAATACTATACGAGCTTGAGTGCAAGTCCTTCGAAATCTTGGAAGTAATTTAGGTGGTTGTGTATGAGTTTTGGTTTAAGATTGAAGTTCAATATACTATGTTATGAATCAATTATTATAGCTTATATCGTAGTTGTCATGTACATAACCTTTATAATGATTGTTACTTATAGGAAAAGACCTCATGATATCATCATGGTTATAATCAACACTCAACACCACATACTTAATCACAAGGTGATGTTTCCAAGATCTATCCAACATGTGATAGATGCATATGTTAAGATATAATTAAGATAGTAAGAGGTTGAGGGTTAGATGTTATGGTACAAAAGTGAATATATGTATAAAATTTATCATACTATGATAGCTCATCAATTGAGATATCCTATATAGCTTAATGTACATGACATATTATCTTTTAACTTTAAAAATATTGAGACGATATCATGTATGTAATTATGTGATCATTTGGGAAATTCTATTATAGTTGCAATAGGAATAATAAATACCTTTCATGTTATTTTATCCTCCTTGCTTAGTGGAATAATAAGACATGATATATAATTATAGAAAGGTATTTAAATATTTGGGCAAAGGATTTTTATATGATTATTGACTTCTTGAATATAAGAACCTCTATGTCGAATCTAGTATGTGAATTTTGAATGAAAGTACAGGTTTGTGTGAACAAGGTAATTTCGTGTTGATTAATAAGCCTATCCCCTATGTGGATAAGACATCCTTGGGAAGTTCAAGCTAGTTTATGAATAATAATGGGTGGATTTGATTGAGGACTTCATATTCTTGAAGGGGAGTGTTATCACATGGATTGCTAAATGTGAACTTAGTGTTAGTAATTAAAGGGAATCATTAATGATACCTTGGTTATGGGAACCTATGTGTAGGTCCTTGAGATCTTGTGAGGAGAACTATGTGTGACTTTGATCCATTTGAAAGCAGGTATGTAGATAGTCCTTAGGTGAAGGATGCCCCTGTGACCTCAAGTCCATAGGGGGGAGGTCTAGGGGGGATAACTCCTATATTTTTGGGTTGTTCCCAATTGATTGGTTTAACCTCTCTTTAGTAGGCTTCAGATGAGGTTGAAATGAGTATTAGATGGTTATGAAAGAGTTAAGAAAACTTGATAACTTGTATTTAATACATAATGTGTTTTTTGAATAATAAGGCAAATAAAGGAATGGACTTTACTTGGTAGTGGGTACATGTTGAGTTGAGTTTGTCTCATGTTGGTTCTAGGAAATTTATTTTATATGATGTGAAAATCAACCTTAGACTTATTGACTATGTATAGGATCCTAAATAAGTCGATTGTGATCTAACTTATTTTGAGTTAGGAATCTATCTTCCAGTTATAGTACTAAACATGAGTCAAGGAGTAATACTTTGATTGTGAGATTGAAAATAGTCAAGGAGGAATACTATGATGCTTGAGATTGAGAATAGTCAGGGAGCAATGCTATGATGCTCAAGATTGATAGTAGTCAAGGAGCAATACTATGATGCTTGAGATTAACAATAGTCAAGGAGCATTACTATGAGGCTCAAGATTGACAATAGTCAAGTAGCATACTATGCCAATGATGGATGTCCTTGGTTTCTTGGTTTTTTGATGGACTGCATGGAAGATGGTTTCTAATGAAGAATAGGTAGGTAATAGTTGGACCAACCTCATATTATAGTTTTGGATTATCCTGATGGGGAAAATGGGACCTTAGATTATCAACACCTTGGGATCATGAAGTGATATGAACATATATGTAATTGAGTGTGTTTATACACTTGTATAGGAGTGAATTTGCACCCCTTACACAAATTCCTCTTTTACACTTCCTCACCTTAGAAAACCAAATCCAAAGGTGAGATTCCACATTGGTCTACTATATTCATTCCACTTGGAATTCTTTTGTTGAGGTAGTAGAAGAATAACAGTCAAGGGTGCCCGTGCGGTGTGTAGACGTCTGTGTGGTGCACTTACATCCTTGACAGATTCTTGCATCTGAAGTTGGTAGAGGCATTACACTTCCTATTGGGAATGAATTGTAATGTCCCTCTTTGACCAACCGACCCAAGAAATTCATTATTCTTTCTCATTCTTTCTCATTCTTCAATTCTCATTCCATTTGATCCTCTTGCAATCTCTACACAAGCTCTTGCACTCTCCAAGCATTCTAGTAATCACTCCTAGCACTCCAAGCAACAATTTGGAACTCCATAGCAGCAACATCAACACTCCATCAACTTCGTAGAGCAAGTGTGGAACACACCATTGCAGCAGGGGCTTGAGTCCTCTCTTTTCTCCTCCATTAGCTAGTGAGCTCTTGTTGGAGGTGTTAAGAATTTTCCTTCATCTCCTCTACAATTTGGTTGAGTAGCACATTATTATTTTGTATTGTTTATTGTATTGTTTACTTTCTTTCCTTTATCATATATTTCTCCATCGTTACAATCTTGGTTGTCCGTGGGGGTGGAAACACCAAAATGAGGGTTTGATTGAGGTAAACCCCTATATAGGCCCCCAAAAAAATTTCCCTCTTTCCTATGTGTAGGCGGATGGGCATTTGAAGCTAGCTAGTGAACAAGCTCTTTTGTGAGATTATTTTTGTCACCCTAGCTTTAATATATTTACTTTATCATATTCATTTGTACTTCTCTTATATCATAGTTTTATTTTGTTCCCTTAGAAATCACTAGCTAGGCCATTAGCTTGTTTTCTAACAATTCTTACTATCTTTTTGGTCCTCTAGTAATATGGACACCAATGCACCTAAGAGATGCCATCATGACACATTGTTGCCCTGGAACTATGCTTTCATCCTCAGGTAAAGAGATACCAAAGGAATAGTGTTGAACTCGAAAAATAGCTTGTCTAGCCCCATTCTAGATTTCAGGTCTGTAGAGTGATCGAAGGACCTTATAGTCCTCATCATTCTCATCCCTCATCCAAAAATTTCCTTTAGAGTGAGGTAAGTTAGGGAAGCCTTCCGCTTTTGGCTCTCTATGACTGTTGATGGGAATTTTTGCACTTCTTAGCATAGGAAACACACAAGTGTACTACCTCACTTGAAAGACAACTTCCTACAAACAAGTTGTAGAAAATTGTCCCAAGGTCTCTTAGGTGTCAGGTCATGACTAGCAAAAAAAAACTCAGTGGATTGATGTGATTTGCTAGTAATCACAAGGGGCATGGACAATTGCTAAGTTCAAGAAATTGGATCTTCAAATGGAGTTAATAAGATTTTGAAAGTGAAGTGTAATTGTTGCAAGTTCAAAACAACATTATAAAACTCCATGTTCAACATCACATTTTGCTTTAAAATGATGTTGGAAATTTTCCTTAACTACTATTTCAAGGAAAGGTCAAAATGAAAAATGGGGGTGAGAGTTCCTAGGTTTGCAACTACTGATGAACAGTGACAATGGAGGATGCTACAATGGACAAACTTCCTAAAACTAAGTTTGACTTAACCAAATCAGCTAACAGTCTCATGGAACTAGTGTTATCTTCTAAGGTCTACAGATTTTCAACTTTTCATTCACCATAAAGCATGAATAAAAGATGAAATTTAAGTGCAACAATGGATTAATGTTCATACTAGCTTTACATTGTTGTTCATCATCAATAAACAACAAAAAAAATGAACATGGAAAGCATCAACACAATAGCATTCTTCAATATCAATGGACAACATGAACTAAACTACTGAAAGTAACACAAAGCATTTAGAACAACAAACTAAATCAATCTACATCTATCAACTTTGTGAATATGAATCATGCAACATGAGAGAAACTCAAGAATCCACCAAAATAATGACATTCTATTAAAAAAATTGCAGCATGTCTTTACAATTCAACTCTCTCTTTGAAAATGAGAGGAGACCCTTATTTATAGTTTCCAAAAAGTGAAATGAATGGCTAGGATTTACTTTCATTGTGTGGCCAAGATTCATTTTACATTAGGGTTTCACCTACCCCCAAAATATATTAATATAAAATACAACATTTGTCTCATTCTTATTTTGTCTTGTAGTGGCTCTAGCACTGTAGCAATTTTGTCCTATAGTGGCTACCTTCTTTTTTAGTTTATACTATCATGAACTCATCAGCTATCATTGGTTTTCCTTCATTTTTTTGAAGAGTGGCGTATTCCACAAATTTCATAATCAGTGCCTGGAGCTTGTCCCACTCCATGATATCAGATTGTAGAACTTGGAAGGTCAGCCTCTTAAATCTGCTAGTGATTTGCTCCAAGTTCTTCATGCAATTTGGTGTGGCCTTGATCACCTATTCAGACTAGATGAATGCCCTTATAGAAAAGTCCATGAAATCTAATGTTAGGTTATCCACAACCCCTTTTTCCATTTTCTTATGGAAGTATGGCCTGATCTTTTCTAGATCTAGCTCCATGATAGGTATATCATAGTTCATCATCATCTTTAGGTAATCCTCATTGTCTGCCCTATGCTCCTTGGCTCATTCAAGGTCAAGCTCAACCTCATGCAACACTCTCTCTAGAACATCCCCCAGGCCCATCTTCCATGTCCCTACTAGCCAGTGACCCCCCTTGACAAGTGCTAGTTCTTTCTCCCATGTGTTCTCAGGTATTTTGAGAGTCCTTGAGCTTAGGATAGGTGATCCTATATAGCTCGGTGAACTAGTGACATATCCTTTTTGTGCCCTCTAGCGGCTTCTATATGTCTCAAAATTTGTTTGTCATTCAGATAGCATGACCTATGCCCATGTCACCATTATAAAGTACCTGTTGGAACCAATCTGCAATAGGCTTGGCCCAAGTCTTCATTTTCTCCATCTTGGTGAGTTCATCTTGGGAGAGAAGTTGGGGCATGAAGGATGTAGTTCGAGTTTCTTCCTCCAAGGAAGTCCATTGTTGGATATATGTGGAGAGATCCGCCACTTGTGCCTTTAGTTCCTCCTTAGAGGACTAATCCTCATTCATCTATTGCATTATTGTGGTCAATGATCCCTAGAACTCATCAATTTTATGCTCTCTTGTGGCGGGGCCCAAGTTGATGGTGGAAATGTTGTAGCTGACCCCCTCTCCTTTTTTTGTTACTGGGGTAGCTACTTGCACTCTCCTTGATCCCAATGCATCAACTGTGATATGGGAATGGACTCTTGGCTTCTTTTCTTTCTTTGTCTTGATTTGTGCTCTTGCTAGTATAGCCTCAATTTAGGCCTTTGGATAAATGAGAGTCGAGGTTTTATTTTGCAACTACTTCTCCAGCCAATTAGGCATTTGAGTTTCCCCTTTTCGTGATTCATGATCACCTTCTCTCTACTCATTTTGGGGTTATTTCTCTTCATGACTTAGGGCCTCTCATTCTATTCTTTCCTCCTCTTCATCTAAATCTTTGATATTTATGGTATTCTCTCTTTCTAACTCAATAGTGGCTACATTCTCCTCAATGATATATTTTGTCTAAGGTGCCCTCACTACAACAAATCCCTATGATTTGCTCCATTTTTTGCTCTCTTTTTTTCTTCCACCCACTGTTATAATGTATTTTTTGGAATTTTTTTTGAAAATTTTGACACTATTTATCAAGATGGAACAATTTTTGGCATTTATTACGCTGATCAGTACAATTTGGCACTAATTTAAGCATTAATTATTGCCTAGAGTAATGCTATCTTTAGCACCAATATTAGCTTCGAGTGTAGTGTCGCTTTTAGCTTCAACTTTAGCTTCGTGTTTAGCTTTGGGTTTAGCGCCAGTTTAGACACCCCTATGTCGAAGAGACTTATTTATATGTCTCATTGACGATGTAAAATAGTGAAATTTCAACAATATACAGGAATATCAAGGAGAGAATCACTTTTGTCACATCGACAAGGTATATCTACAAGTGCTCGGCCAAACACAACTCTTGGATATAACAAAGTAATGCTAATGAGACATTGAGATATCAGTAAGACAAATAAGACTGTCTCATTGACACTCTTCAAGTAATGATCAAAAAGTATACACCACTATACCACTAGGAAGGTGAGCAACATATGCGGTAGAGCAATATACATCACAATCCCGTAGTGAGAATCCTTGAGCAAGGCGGTAGTGCAGTAAACAATAGAAGGGAAGGGAAAAAAACCACTATACTGTAGTGATAATCACAAGTCTCCCCGACATGGTAGAGTTACACTGATATATATAAAGAAATATCGCCAAAACAAAATATCGATAAGATAGTGGCATATCGGCAAGAGATATTAACTTGTCTCATCGACACCGGTAGCCAACATCAAAGGAACATAAGATCTAATGTTGATGATACATTGAGATATTGGTAAGACAAATAAGATTGTCTCATTGACACTCTTCAAGTAATGATCAAAATCATACATTGCTATACCGCTGTGAAGGTGAGCAACATATGCGATAGAGCGTTATACACCACAACCCTACAGTAAGAATCCTTGAGCAAAGTGGTAGTGCGATAAATGTGGCATCATTACAATTTACAAAAAAACACATCAGTTTCCAAAATTAAATGCTATTAAATTATTAAGGGTTGCCAAAACTAATATTGACTGAATACCACGCCATCCAAAGACAAGTGAGTTTTCCCAATATCTCACTCAATTACAGTGCACTAGTGTGGCTTGAGCTAAGGATACAAGAAGAAGAAGTCCTACAAGCATGAAATACTTGGGTAAGTGTACGAAAAATATCTAAAAGAGCTCTGTTAATATAAAAAATCTTTCAAGGTTTTTTCATCTGAAGCCATAGTAAACAAAATTGAAACATTCCTCCTAAAAGAAAACAATCAAAAGTAAAAGATAGTTAGCCTAAAATTAAAGATGAAGAACCTAAAGTAAAGAAGAGATCACTCCATCAGTCCATATTAGATATACTTCCAGGGTCTACTAAATAGGGTGATAAGAAGTTTCTCGTGGACACAACACAAAGTTGTAGGGATGCCCTCATTTCCAAATCTGGATGGGACCTATTTTGGTATTTTTATAGTAAGAGAAATGAGAAGATTCCAATGTCAAAAAATTAGATGTTTGATATAGAAAGTTTGATTGTCCCAAATTTGCTTGTTGATGTAGAATTTATTAGACTACTAGCCAAACACTATCACTCAGCTACCAAAATAGTAAGGTTTCCAAATGGCACAATATTGGTAGAAGCAACTAGAAAAACCATTATTGAGTGTTTTGGCTTAAACAAGTAGGCTCTGACCAAGATAGACTTGTAGAAAAGTGAGGAGGATTATGCTAGGTTAAAAAATACTTATAGAAGTGATGAGGTACCCCTATATATGAAAAGGGGCATTGGTAACAAAACATTCCCCATCTCTACTACCACTACTGAACCATTTAATGTGACAGATTTTCAATATTACTTTGTGAATACATATTTAGCTCTTTTCCAAGTGTTAGGGATAGATGCTCAAGATAAAATTCCAATAGGCCTAATGATGATGACCATGAGAATTCAAAACCCTGAAACTAATATTGAAAATGACTTTGCTTCATACCTTGAGAAGGCATTAGATGATGAATTCTCCCAAGTTATAGAGGATAGATCATCGATTACATTCAGACACTATTCCCTACTGTGTCATCTAATATTTTACTAGAATAGGGACCAATGGAATAAAAGAATGGACTTGGCTATAGTAGATGAGCAAGGGAATCCCACACTTGTCCAAAAATGGTGCTATATTTGGGACAATTGGTGCAAGAATTCAAGCTTTGTTGCATTCTATGAAGACTTTGTACACATAATCCTTCAATTTCTTGGGTATGCAATACCAAGATTGCCAACCAAAATGTTGCAACTAGTGAGACCTTTAGCTTTAAGACCAGAGCAGGGTCATACACACAATTTTGGAGATTGTCTCTTCCTCTCGGAAGTTACAATAATAAGAGTGTATAGATGCCCTGTTGCTCCACACATATTGCCAAAATGTATTCCCCTCAAATTAGCATTTCTTGAATTTATGTGGAAAATGATGTGGATGGAGAAAGATGTAATGTATAGGCAGAAGAAAGGCACTTTCTTGCCAAACCAAATCAAGTGTGAAGATTGGACTATAGACTCAAACACACTAGAGGAGTTACAATATTATCTGAAGACAAGATATGCACTAAAATCTGGAAAAGAAAGAGCCTTTGACCCTGAAAATCATATGAACAACATAAGGCACAATCTTCTTACCAAAATGACAATGCCACACCAAGTGGATTTTGAAGAAGATGTCATAAGGAACTGCATTACTTATAATGATGTATTTAGTAGAAGGAGAAAATGGGAATATATGAAGGTTGAAGAAAGGATGAAGTGGAGGTCCAAGGATTTCCTAGGATACTTTTTTGAGGAAAAGGACCCCATCAAGAGGATAGAATTAATAATTGGTAAATTTGAAGAATTGTATAGAAAGAAGGAAGCATATCTTGAAGAACGTCATAGTGGTGCAACTACAGAGCATACCCTAGGTGAAACCTTTGAGCTTCCCATGGAGAAGTTACCTCACAAAAGATAGAAGACAGGAAGCATTGAACAATTAGTACCTTATGAGGATACTGAAGAGGTGGGCAATACTGAGGAAGTGGCTATAGCACTACATTCATTCAAAGGTGATATTGAAGTTGATTGGCCCATCCTTGTGACTAGTACACATTAACATGAGGAAAGGATGGGTGATGTAGAAAAAAAGAGTACAGAGGTACATGAAGATGAAAGGGAAATTGCAACTAGGAGACTCATAGAAGACAATGAATTCATTAAGACTCCTGAGTTTAGGGATTTTTGGATGAAGATGAAGATAAAATAATTTCAAGAGAGGATGGAATCAGCTCAAGCAGGAATTAAATAATTAGAGAAAAATGAAATGGTAGCACAAACATTCTAGGAATTAAGAGTTGACAACATTAACATTAGCCCCCAAAAGGCTAGAGAAATGGTCTTGAAGAGAAATATGTTCATTTTCCCTGGCTTGGAATTAAAGAAAATGTTGTTGCTTGATCAAGTGTGGGCTTAGAAAGATCCAATGCTAGTTGCAAAATTTGACTCTAATGAAGGTGTGAGTGGAACTAGGTATAACCCAAAGATTGAAACCTTGGCAATATGGATCAAACAAAAAAATACATAGAATCCAAAATTATTGAATGTAATTCAAGGGATGAAAGGGGAAACAATGGTAAGAACAATACAAGATACCACCCCTTTGGAGATAGCCACAATGACCATGCATTCAGCCATGTTCACTTGAGCAACTGTTAAGGGATTAGAAGACAGATTGAACGAGTATGAAAAGGAACAAAGGTTCCTAAATGATGAAGTTAATAAACTATTCATGGAGAATGTCAAATTGAAAGAACAATTAAGAGGAGTGCGACCCTCACAAAGCAAGGAGATGGTGTTATACATGCCTCCTATTGCTCCAATGGATATTGTGAAGAAGATTTCTGCAAAATAGGTAAAAAATCCAAAGAAGGAAGTGGATGATGTAAAGAAGGCCAACAATCAAACCCAAGACAAAGTGAAAAGATGAATTTGTGAAGTTATGGAAAATATTCTTGAGAACAGGATAAAATCAATTATGGATAAACTAGAGAATGTGCATGATAGTTATAAAACACTCCAGTGGGCAATGGAACAAATAAAGACACATATGCTTGTATTGGATCCTTTGTTCAAAAGGTGGCAGCCTATTCACCACACTTTGGCTAAGTTATGCAAATTTCTACGAAGAAGTCCTAATGTACCCACAACATTAAATCCAACTAAACAAACTGTGAGGATGATTATTGATGAATTTCAATATGTACAAGGGTTTGATAAAAAGATTGTAACATGAATGGATTTATTCCATACCTACAAATAGTGGTATATACCTAAAATCATGAGAGATGGTGATCAGTTGGAGGACTTGGATAAGTGGAAGAAATAATTCAGTCAAGTTGTTCATAAGTGCATAACTCATATACAAGAGGATGATGATACCAGTCTTCCTAGGCTAAATCAGATCATGGATGGGTCGATTTTTCTTGATGTGGGATACCTAAAGTTTTTCAATGATACAAAGGCATTAATATATAGTTGATGGAAAAATCATCTTGCAAACATGCAAAAGATCCAGGAATATAAGTGACCATCATATTTTACAATGTATCAGTGGGAGGAAAAGTATTTGGTTTTAGAAGAATCAGACACTGAGGTGAGAGCATTTGTATGTTAATCATGGAGAGGAAGACTTTTCTAGATCAATGATCATGGTTCTTCTATGTTGAATAATGGAATCATAAGTCAAAATGTCTTAAGTCTTGTTATTTCCTTAATTATTCTAATTAAATAGTTGTTAGTAAAAGTAGTTATGAAAGGTTGTTTCTTTTTGTAAAAGGCATGTAGCTTGTTGCTTCCTATATAAATAGGAAGCCAAGGCCTAGTTTTAAATTATCATCAATATATATCAATTGAAGCAATATAATGGAGAACATCTTATTATTAGAGATTCTCCATGACTATGTTATCATTCTGTATTTTTCTTATGTTTGTCATACTTATTTCTTCTTATATTTGAATGAATATCAATTATTGAGCCTCAATATTGTGCTTATGTGAATGAATATGTTGATATAGTAAAGCATTTATTGTGGATGTTGGTAGAGCTACTAATTTTTAAAAAAAATTGAGCTTATTTTGCCTTGTTATATGTTCAATATAAAAGTGGAAACTATTTAAAAATAATAAAGTTAAAAAAGTTTCTTATTTAAATAATTTTGAGTTATGTGCATTAATATTTTATTATCTTTTGTGTCTTCATGAACATATGTTGATACAAAATGAATGGAAGAAGCATCTAAGTAATCCTAATTTTTTTTGCCAACAATTCATACGAAAGATTGAACAATTTAAGGATATTGCAATAGGTATTAATTAAGGATATGATGATGATGATATATTCTTGTACCTTTATATTCTATAAAACATTCCTTATTTTCTATGAAATAGTGTATATATTCTTGTACTTGTAAATATTCTTTTACTGTTATGTCTATTAAATAAAACAGAGTGTGAATAAAAAATGCTTCACCCTTTTTTGTAAGTGAGTATGTGAATTATTGTTTAAGGAAAAATCTTATAGCGTTTACACTTTCAATTTACTAGTTTCAAATCTTAATTTTCTATGTATATAAAATTGTATGTGCTCTTTATCTCAAATGACATAAAATAGTAATATCATCAAAATCAGGGCTTTCAATTTCAACACCATCATTTTCCACACTTTTCATATCTTGTTTGTAGACTACCTTTTTTATACAATAATTTATATAAAACACAATTTTGATAACATAATTTATAAAACATCAATCCACACTCATTTATTATTCTTTGGTTTTCTCCCCTTAAGAACATCCTTAGGGAGAACTTGTTCTTCCCTCTTCTTTCGCGTAGGAGTGCATTTTAAGAAGCGATAATCAATCAATAATTTATCCCCAATGGTAAGGTCCATAATATCCTCAACCATTTTTGTCAATCTATCAACCTCTCTTTCCATATCTCCATCTTTATCATTTATAACCTCAACAAATTGACAATTCAATCTTACATTAGGGTCCCTTCCCTTCACTATTTATAAATCCTTCAATATTTTTGTGTGTATGCACGTCCATCTATATACATAAGATGACCTCTATTCACTTTTTTTCCACTTTCCAATTGGAGATGATGTGTATACATATTCTAATTTATACCATATGCTGAAATGTTAGGCTTATATTATGCTATCCTTCTCCATTCACCATTGTAATATGATAGACCATAATATGGCATTAATCTCCTAGTAGTTTGTTCTGAATTGTTTCTATGTTTCGATCCCACATGTACATTTTGGACAATAAAGAGGTGTAGATTTTCTCCATGAATATTGGAGGATCGTATCATGTAGTTGTATCCCCAAAATTATAACACCTCATACACTCTAGGTAGTTGTTGATCAATAGGCCAAGCACAATATAGTCGGCAATCAAATGTCTCTTTGTAAATTGATCTCAAACTCAGGGACAAGTCATCATCCCCATCACATTCATTCTCATAGGGTATGTAGTCCATCTTCCCCTTGTCTTTAAGCAAATTATCCATCTTCACACTGGTTCTTGTTCTATTACTTGTTTTCATCAATTCCTCATCTTTTGAGCTGGTATATTGGCACATATTTTTGTTAGATGTATCATATGATAAATGATCATTGCCCTCTAGGCTAGAAGTCGATGATCCAAGAAACTTTAAACCAAGAAATTTATCCTGAAAGTATCCATTAAGAAAAAAATAGTTATTTAAATAATATAAAACAATGTTTAAATAAAGTATACATGTTATTTATATCAAATTGAAAAATCCCTCACCACAATTCCTATTGGATTTGAATCGATTGTAGGAGGCATACTACTGACTGGAAGCTTGTCATATATGTAATATCTTTGTACAATTTCTCATTTGAATTGTTTCTTTCCACAACATACAAAACATTTAGAAACAATAATTTTCTCAAAGTATTCATCTCATGTACTATAGTCCTGACCTACCTCTTCTTTAGTGCAATCATTTGTTGTGCTTTCAGTATCCATTGTCATATCCTCTTCCACCCACTATCATCTACGTGAATAGTTTTAGGTCCACATCCATGTACATATCTTGTTCTTTTGCTAATTGAATGCTTAGGCTCTGCATTTGCTCCAATCTCCATCTAAAATTATCAACAACATGCATTAATTTATGTCAATATTGGATAATACATTATAAATTTCAATAATACTATGAAAAAAGATGGATGTATCACAAAATTCCATCAGATCATTTTTTCCTAAGTTAAGTCATAAACACCTTCCTCCTTTGGTTGAGGTTGCTTTCTCTTCTTACCTCTATTGTATCTACAGATTTTGTTGTCTCATCTATTTCCATGGCCTCCTCTGTGAATAAAAATGTTGCCATAGAAGCTTTCACCGCACTACTGTTGAGAAGGAAAAAGTAACTTGTGGGACTACAGTAAAAACCACTCTACCACACCGAGTTGATGAAGGAGTCATGGAACAACGATGGTTACTGCATTACCCTCCTCCAATGGTAGAAGACTTGCAAGACTGTGGGAGTCACCACAACACCACCAAGAACATAAGGAAGACTCATGTACCGCCACAAAAGCTTTCACTGCACTACCGCCGAGAAGGATGGAGCACCTTGTGGGACTGCGGTAAAAACGGTTCTACAACACTGAGCTAATGAAGGAGCCACGGGACAATAGTGGTCACAAAAACAAGGCAAGAGTTGGAATTATTCCCAACACTCTGGGTCCTGTGAGACACAACAATTAAAATAGTCACTTTACAACAATAATAGTCCCTAAATTAGGTGCACTTGATGCTACCTTTTACGTCCCAAAAAAATTACATTAACGACCAAAAGTCAGTGCTAAAGTTGGCATTAACTAATGTCGACTAAAGCGTGACTAATGAATCAAAATCAAAAATTTAAAACTTTCTTGCATGAGGGAAGAAATTAAATGAAAAAAAAGGTAAAAACATCATGTGAAGGAAGAGAGTAGGGTGCTACCAACAACTAATGAATGAATGAATGAGAGATTTTAATGATGTCCACGAGACCAAGCAGCCTAAGGGACCAAGAACCAAAAATCTAAGGAATCTCCAAACTCTTTTCCATGTTGGACCTTCTTTTATGAATTTTGACCAAAAAACTAGTTGTCTTGCTGATCTTCTCATCCTCAAATAACTCATGTAGATTGTTAGCCTTTAAGTTGATTTTTTATGAGAAATTCGATTTAGTTTGTGACACCATAGGTAAGGTTACATTTTTATTTTCTTTCTTGAATTTTTGATTGTTTACTTCTCTTTGTATTGCATTTGAATTCATGATTATTTACTAGTTCGTGGCCTAACCAGTCCAGACAACCTCTAAATTGTCCCATCATTATAAATTGTAAAACCTTTGAGAAACCAACAAAAAAATTTACCCGACACATTTGAGCTTTATCTCAAAATATTATAGCACGAAGTGAGGATGCCTATGTATTATTTCCCTAACCTGGGTATCAAGGAAATGGTGAACTACTTGGAAAATCTAGGAATTGGGTTGGTCATTGTTGAGCAACTACTGAAAATAAATGCAGAAATAGCTTGGTTTTTCCCAGTCGTGCCATAGTCACCGATGCCATGACAAATTTGTGCAAGATTGCATTATGAAAGAGTTTTCATGATAAGGTTATAAAAACTAAGCAAACTGAGTGAACATATTTTCCCTAGGTTATCAACACTAAGCAAACCCAACAAACATATTTTCCCACAAAACAAAACTTTCATACCACAAACTAGATGAAAATTTTTAGACCTGACAGTGTGTACTTTGTTTTCCTCCACAGTCTGGACAAAAATAATTTTCCCTAGGTTGCCTCAAAATGTCAAGCAATAGAGGGAAGCGAGCATTGACAACAAACTCTGGTGATAATAAGGTAATTCATTATCAATTTATAGATTTGTAAATGTTTCCATTGTTTCTTTGAATTTTACTTTATAGTTTTTTATTTCTAAATTTAAAAGAAGAAATATAATTTAAATATATATATATAGGGACATGAGACCAAAAAAGATAAAGAGGAATTGGCTTCCATATTGGGGGTAGAGGCAGTGAACAAATTGGTTAATGTGGATTGGACAACACTTGCCAAATACATAGAAAAATAATCTATTAACACCTCTCAAACATTGTAAACAAATCAATTGTGTCAAAGGGAATCAATTGATTTCCCAACCATTCCTAGATCAACCAGAAGATCTAGTAGCAAATCAGTGACAGTAAACTCTAAGAATGTGGAACATAGAGTAGAGATTTCCACTCCTAGGACACAGAGTTCCACCACGCCATGTTATCAATCTTGCATTGGTAGCTACAATATCAAGATAGAATACGAGGTGGTTTCAGGGGAAGTCTGAATGATGGATGTTGGGAAAATGTTTGTGAATAGGTTGAAGGAATCATGCCTTCAATGGTTCAAAGACCATCTACATTTTCCATTCTCAAAGATACCCATGCACCTGAAAAAGTAGTTATCCATGACATGGAGACTGATTTTGGCACAGGTTGGTCTGCAAAGAAGATAAAGCTATGAATGTCTCAAAACTGCAAGAGATTTTAGTGCAACCAAACAAAGAAGATAAAAAGAATCCCTCCTGAGCTAATGCAGAAAAAAAAGGCCAATTGATGTAAGTGCCAAAGTATGGAGAGAGCTTGTAAAAAGCATATGAGAAGTCTGATACACGAAGGAAGTCCGGTGAGGAGAGTATGTAAGTATTTGAATTTTCTCATAAGATTATATCAAATTTATTAAACGATACTTAAATTTAATTTGTGCATAGTTAAATTGAATTAGTATATGTTTTAGGACAAGGCCTCCAAGGCTAGGATTGAGAAACTTCGTGCCATGCATTGCAATGGCCAAAAAGGTTTACATGCCTTGATCTATACATTTGTAATTATATTTAATATGTTAAATGATATTTTTTTATTTCATTGGAAAATGTAAATGATTGCATATTAATTAGTTTAACTATTCCATGTGCCATGTTTTGACAGGAGGAGAAATATGGCCACCATCTAAAGCAATTTGAAAAGAATATGTTACAAAACAAAAAGTGGAATGATTTTGTAATCTGGATGGATAATGAGGTATCAATAGTTGAGTTTCAATAACTTAGTTGGATATTGTTGTGTTAATATATCAATTTGCATCTCTTGTGTTGAGTTGTTTATTGATGCATAGGATGAGTAAATAGAGCTTAAATCTTATGATTACAAGATGATCATTTATGTGCATGAATAAATAGTAGAAGGATGTAGATGAACTCAATTCATCTTACTTTATGCCTCTTAGTAGGAATTCCTCTTGAAACTCTAATATCAGGTGCCTGAGATTTCCTTGTAGCTTTTACCTTTCCCTGCCACCTTACCTCTTCATTGTGGGACTCATCTCCTTTTTCCTTATATGCATTTCTGGCTTCAACTTCTAATTCATCACATGTTTTACCTTCCTCCTCTTTAAAATTATCTTCTTATTCTTCATCCTCCTCTAACTCCACAAGAGAATCATCTTCTAAACCTTCCTCATCTGATTCTCATTCCTCTTCTACATTAGAGGGTTCATATCCTTGATCTGACTCTTCTGAATTATCAAAATCAGAATCACTAGCTTCCATATTCAAAAATTCCCAACAATATATTTAATAAATTTATCTAGATCATCAATAATACTCTTCAAAATTTTCTACTAGTTCAACTTCATTTTTTTTTCATAATACTTTATGCATGGAGTTCAACCATTCCTTGATGCCATCAAGCGAAGATTAAGGAATGGTTTACATGAAAAGTACATCCTACTTGAATTCTTTGAAAATAATAGCCATATCAAATTTCTTTTTCCCAACTCCTACTCTCTTAAGGTTAACAATCTCAATCTCACTAATAACGATTACTAAGAAAGGTAATTCCACCAATTCTACCAAACATTTTACTGTAGGAACAATAAAAGTAGAGGCTTTGAAAGTAACTCCATGAAAACCAAGCTCTCTAAATGGTATATCAAACTCTAGTTCAAAATCTTTTAGATGAGGTTGCTCCCATATAAGCTCTCTTACTCGCTTGACAAATCCTTGAAACTCTGTATTGATTTTATTTTTCTTGTCCCTCTCTCACCATTCTTCCTCAATTTCATTAGGATCATACATTGACCTTCTTTCCCCTCCTAAAGTTTGGACCACATCCATTACCTCCACATAAAACTTGACATCCTTGGTCTTCTTGGTTCCCACGCCATGATATGGTTATGCAAATGAAAATGAAGCAAAGTAATCATCTCCTTCTCTGCTGGCTGGAAGAATGCATGCTTAATATTTTCATACATGATATTAGCTCTCTTCTACTCTCATGGTTGAATACTGAAATCCATTATGGTGGGCCTCCAGAGTTCCAGTCATATTTCTTCCTCTTCCACCAAATGTTGACCTAATCCACATGTTTTCCAGCCTAATTAGCTTTTTTTTTTAAATATGAAGTTTCTGTTGAGTCACTAATGTAGCTCTCTTTTCCTTTTCAGACTCTTTCATTGCTACAAATCATCTCTGGGATTTAATCATTTGTGCCACATGGTTGATGTTCTTTGAATCCTTGCATCTAAAGGAAATTTCCTTAACATAAATACTACTAGGGAATTTCAGCATTGCCATTGTAGTTGGCATTAAATTCGGTACTTGCAACATTAATGAAAATTATCCCTATATAAGAATTCCCTCCATCTTGTTGGTTGTAACACTCTTGATGGTGGCTACATGAAATTTGATTTTGATTCCTCTTCTACATCAAAGGGTTCATATCCTTGATTTGACTCTTTTGAATTATTAGAATCAGAATCACTAGCTTCCATATTCAAAAATTTGCAAACACCATCTTCAAAATATTTATCTAGATCATTAGTAATACTCTTCAAAATGGGCTGCTAGTTCAAGTTCATTATGCTTTCATAATACTTTATATCCATGGAGTTCAACAATTCCTTGATGCCATCAAGTGAAGATTGAGGAATGGC
>VDFB02058242.1:521047590-521194968 GCA_007258455.2 Sequoia sempervirens
GGAGAAAACTGACCAAATTGAGGTGACAGGTACTATCCAATAGTGTTGCAGAGGGTTTTACAACACTATTTGGGTTGCTTGTTTCTTAACACCTAGGCTTTTCCAACATGAATTGTTGCAAAATAGAATGAAGTGTGTAGTATAAATCACACTATGTGTCGAGGGTTAATATAGTCCCCCTTAAATGACAAATGTGCTATTTGACACTGAAACCCAACACTTTTTTTCCCATTTACAATTATTTTGTGCACTTTTTTTTTTCAATCAACTGAAATTTAAACACAACAATGGAATGTGTGATTTCAAAGACATTCATACTATCTTGTAATATTCCATGTTGCAAAACTGTGGGTGTTAAGAATCAAGCAACCCACCATGAGAAAACCCTTTACATTTAAACAAGGACATTGAAATAACTGAAACCTAACATTGTGTTTTCCAAATTGCAATTATTTTGTGCACTTTTTTTTCAGTCATGTGAAATTTAAATGCAATTTTTTCCCAAATTAAAAGTCCTTATAAATTTTGAAAGGGCTTTTCAATACATTGAGACTGTCTATATTACAAAAGCTCTTCAAGATATTGTTTCTGTTTAGTAAGTATGCATGTTGCAAAACCCTACTTGTTAAGAAACAAGCAATGCATGTACTATTCTAAAACCCTGTGCAAGTGAGAAGACAGCGTGTTTTCCAACACTGCAAATAATGCGAGCATGTTTTTTTGTTCCAATTAGATAAAGAAACCAAAATGACATTTCAACTGTATCAAAGAGTTATTCCAAAATTTGAAATTGGATTGCATTACATTCTTGGAGTAATGAAATAAAACTCTTCATAACGAACTAACTAAAATGGGACAGTGTGTTTTCCAACACTGCAATCCATCTATAACAACATTGTGCCTTCCAAGTATCATAATACCTACCATTTTCCAATTTCATTACATTCTTGGCACCTCGTTTTGCTATTTGCAAAAAACTGGTTTTGAATACCACACTTTTTTGGGTTTTTGTCCATTCCAAAATATGATTTTGAAAACCCACCGGTCTTGACACATTTTCCTGACAACGGGACAGGCCACAATAGGTTGGAGTTAACGTCTGACAATCAAGACTTTCCATCAGTGCAATTTGTTCATTCGACCTTTTTTTCTGTAAGGGCCTTTTATTCCAATCAGATGAACAAATTGAAATGACACTTGGACTGTACCAACAAACATGACCAAACATCCATAAAAGGTAGGTAATAGTTAACTGACATAGGACAATGTGTTTTCCAACATAGTAAACAATGTATAACACTGTGCCTTCTAGGTTTCCTAATACCTGTTGTTTTCAAATTTCATTACATTCCTACTATTAAAATCACAAAAGGTTCTCCACACAATCACAAAACATACCAAATTGAGTTCAGGTGTGAGTAACCAATTGGGTTGTTACTTCTAAAGGCCCTTACAACACTCAGAGTTTTACGAAACACTGTGTTTTCCATAACGACAATATATAAAATGGCGGCAAAAAAGGGATGCCATCTAGGCTTTTTTCTATTTGCAAATTATTATTTCAAACACCACGTTTTGCACTTTTTTCTCCATTCTGATTAGCAATGTGAACTATGGTGAACATAGGATAGTGTGTTTTCCAACACAACAAATAATCTGCCTTGTAGGTTTCATAATCCTTGTTGTTTTCCAATTTCATTACATTCCTACTATCAAAATCACAAATGGTTCTCCACACAATCACAAAACATACCAAATTGAGGTAAGGGGTGAGTAACCAATTGGGTTGTTACTTCTAAAGGGTTTTACAATAGTTTGAGTTTTAGGAGATAGCGTGTTTTCCAAAACGGCAACGTATAAAATGGAGCCAAAAATGGGATGTCATGTGGGCTTTTTGCTATTTGTGAATTATGATTTTGAATGCCACATTTTGCACTTTTTTATCCATTTTGAATAAGAATGTGAACAATAGCGACATTCTGGGTTTTATGTGGTTTTCAAAATATACCATTTCATTGTAGAACCCATAGATTCTGCTTTCTATAAACATTATTCACTAATTTCACTCATTTTTCCACAATGGGTTGTCACTTAATTCATTCGGCAATGGCAAAATTCGAAAACCAGCATACGCGGAGGAAATGAAACAAAAACTTAAAAAACCCTCGACACAAAAAAACATTATCAAACCTGCATTTGAACTAAATAAACCTTTTCCCAACGAAACCCCTGCAACATTCAAAATAAAAATGTGAAAAATGGTGACGTTTTGGGCTTTATGTGATTTTCACAATAGTTTGTGGTTTCTATAAACCTTAATGAATTATTTTGAAACATACAATGGTTTGTGGTCTCTCTAAACCTTATTCAATTATTTCACTTATATTTCTATGATGGGTTGTCATCTATTTCATTAGACAAGCACAAATTTTCAAAACCAGTTGACGGGAGAAAACGAAATTAAAAAACCCTCAACAGAAAATCACAAAACAAAAACCCTGCAACGAACAGTCGTTTGTTTCTTCAATAGTCATGGCATAATGGCAAAATGACACATACATAGAGCGGATATACATACCTTAAAGAGCTCTGAACGCTTGCAACTCTTCTTGTTGCTATCCACCAAAAAGTCGCTGTCCAAAAATGGAGAAAATGGGACCTCATCTGGGCTTTTTGATATTTGCAAATAATGGTTTCAAATGCCACGTTTTTGGCTTTTTGTCCATCCATGCCGAACAATTATTTTGAAAATCCACCGACGCAGACACGTTTTTCCGGCGACGAGACGTTAACGTTGGGCCGTCAAGTCTTTCCACCGGCTACTTTTCCATCTGGCCACTTTTCCGTCGCGGGTCTTTTGTCCACCACAGGGCCCACCATGGTATGGTATGATGTTATATACATAGGGGAATTTTGTCTAGGAGTTGGCTTTCTCTGGTCAATGTCGGGCTGTCACATCACAATATTAGTCCGTGGTGGTGTCTCACTTTAATGTTAAGTTAAATCGATTATATTCTACATAAACATCGCGGTTTATGGTGTAGGGCAACTATGAAAAGCTTAGAAGTGTTTTTGTGTATCGAGAAAATGCAATTACAGAGAAGTCTTGTTCTTTTGAGCTGTGCTTGTTTGCACAGCTCTGTGTTGAAAAGCTTAGAAGTGTTGTTGTGTCTCTCGAGGATACGGTTGGTAGTGGTACGGATAATCCTGAGAACTTCTTTATTGCAACTCTTATGATTTTATGATTTTATGTTCAGAAATATCAGAAGCTTATGTCGTAAGCTGTCAACTCTTACTTCGACTCGGGGTTTTCCTAGTTCTGTTTGGTAAACCCTATTTCAAATTCATTTCAATTAAATATTTCAGTGTAGAGTTTGAAGATTTTAATTCATTTTGTGTTCATATACATCAATTGAAAGTCAAATAGAGATAGGAAAAGTGCCATATCCAACCCTAATTCTCCATAGTTATTCTTTCCAAGATATGGAGAGAACAAAACAAAACAATAAAATGTATCTCATGACATGCGCTACCAAGCAACTAAAAGCTAAATTCTTTCCATATATTCCATTGGCCTCCTACCTGTAACCAGTTCCAAAATCGGCACGCTAAACCCACATACATCACATGTTTCATTTATCATTAGCTTTGACAGGAAAACTCAGGGGCCACATGTACCAGTGCTTTCTGTAATTGGCTGCTTAGTATATGCCTGCCAAGCATCGATTGAAGCCTGGCAAGTCCATAATCTGAAATTCTTGGGTTGAAGTCCCCATCCAGCAGTAAATTGCTGGACTTTATATTATAATGTATGAGTGAGGGTCTGCAAGCTTGGTGAAGGTAGGAAATGTAGATTCTAATACACAGACAATAAACACGAATTGCTTCAACATACACAAAAAAACTTGTATTGATTCAATTTCTGAAAATGGATCACATCATGCCTCAGTATAGAGGTCTTCCTCAGACTCGTAGATTAAACAACTAGGGGAACTCTTTATAGAGATCACATCCCCTAAACATAGACAGTAAAGTGGACTAATTATTTCCACGCATTTAGCATGCACAAACCATGGCACTTAAAATAGAATTCTTCATATGCAACTAGTCTGCATTTCATGCACTGCTTTTAAACTGGCAGATACACTTTGACTGCATTCATGCTCAGCATCACTTATGAAGATTCTGAAAGCGAGTCCTGCTCTTAAACCAAGAGAAGAAAATATGACACCAGATAAATGAAAACATTTACAGCTCTATATAATACCACATACAGCAATTTGCAGTGAACAAAACAAATCAGACTTGCACAAGTTGCTGATCGTATATTTTGTTTTTAGAAGGCTCAAACAATCTTACTGCATGCTAATGCATGTAAAGAAAAAAATTTATTATTCAGTTTTTTTCTGTTTCGTAGATGCAGCAGACCCCTTCAATAAGAACACAGTGTGAACTGTGCAGTGGAAGCCTCAAAAAATATTACTGTATAACAGTCTTCAAAAAATATCAACCATATCAAATTTCTATAACATATCTTTTGCATATTTTTTTGAGAAATGAAAATTTTATCTTCATTTCGATAAACGTCCATTTCTAGAAAATATTGCACAAGACCTAAATCTTTCATCTCAAATTCATTCATCATAGCAATTTTGAATTCATCCTTCATCTTAGAACTGCTACTCATAACAACAAATCCTCAATATACAAACTTACAATGAGAATATCATTACCTTCTTGTTTGTAGTAAAGGGTAAGTTCATACTTCTTTTGAAGCCATTCTGCTGAAAATATCTGTCAATCCTAGCACTCCAAAGCTTTGTGCCTGTTCCACATAGACTTCCTCTTCGAAGTACCATTCAAAAAGACACTTTTCACATCCATGTGATGTATGCTTCATTTCTTTTAAGTTGCTAGTGAAATTATCATTCTCATAATCTCTTGTCTTGCTATTGGTGCAAATGTATCTTCATAATCAATCCCATATCTTTGTGTGAGGCCTTTAGCAACTAATCTTGCCTTGTGTCTTTCAACAATCCCATCATTGTTATACTTAGTCTTGTAGACCCATTTAATACTTATCTTTTTCTTGTCAAGTGGAAGTTTTGTAAGCTCCCCAATATCATTCTTATGAATAAAATCCATCTCTTCTTGCATTGCTTGCACCCAAACCTCATTAGTACATGCATCTTCAAAACATGATGGTTCAAAATCAGCCTTGGAAAGTAAAGAAAAAATTATTGTCTCACCACTTGGATTTTCTTCATGTGCTTGATTTGTACTCCTTTGATAATGTCACTTAATCTTCTTACCTTCCTTGTAGAACTTGGACTTAAAGTTGGACTTGCACTTGGAACTAAAGAACTAGATGAGGGGCTAGTTGGTGGGTTTGTAGTACTTGGAACTGAAATATTAGTGGGCTGCTCATGATCAATATAATCTATAATACCACCATTCAAAATATATTTTGACATCTCAACATGACTTTTTTGATGACCATAAACTCCCCTTTCATCAAAAATCACATCTCTTGACACAATAATAGTATTAGTGAGAGGATTATACAACTTGCAAGTCTTACTTTGCTCACTATATGCAACAAAAATGAATGACTCACTTTATGGATCTAACTTTTGTCCCTTTTGATCAACTACATGAACATAGGCTAAACAACCAAAAACTTTGAAATGATTAATAGTAGGTTTCTTCTCATACTAAGATTCATAAGAAGTCATCATGTCAAGTGTACTAGTGGGACATCGATTGAGAATGTACACTATTGTAGCAACTGCATCGCCCCAGAAAGAACTGTTTAATCCCTTGGTTTGTAACATACTCCTTGCCATTTTCACCACTGTATAGTTTTTCCTTTCAGCTACTCCATTTTGTTAAGGTTTGTAAGCAATGGTGAGTTGTCTTTTGATGCCATTCATATCACAATAATTCTAAAAAGCTCTTGAACAAAATTCTCCTCCAGGATCAGTCCTTAAGCATTTGATTTTGCACCCTTTTACATTTTCCACAAGGGCTTTAAACCTATTTAATGTATCAAAGGCTTCATCCTTGTTCTTCAAAAAACAAACCCAACACTTTCATGAGTAATTGTCAATAAAAGTAATAAAATATGATGATTTACCTAAACTCTTTGTCTACATAAGACCACAAATGTTTGAGTGAATTAACCGACGTGGATAATGGGCCCTCCATGCATTGCCTTTTGAAAATTTCTCTTTTGCATGTTTTCCTTTAGCACATCCTTCACAAACCTGTAGATTTTTAATGATCAGACTAATGCACAGAAATTAATTCAAATCAGACACAATAACACAACAGATACCCTAGGAAAACCCTCCTCTTGAGGGAGAAAAAACCCAGCAACAATATAGCACTTATATATTGAATTGTCACAAGAATGATCTTCTTACAAGAGGCCAAGATTCAGGCCCAAATAGAAGCACCAATAGTTGATGCAACATAGCAATAAGGGAAAACCAATTCGTTGATGAAGAATTCAGACTTCTAAGAATATAGAACTGCCTTGTGAAGAACTCGCACTTAGTCTACAATGAATATAATCGAACTTGACTTGAAACTTGATATGAACAAAGAGAATGTCATCGAGTATATATACAAGCAATAGAAGAGGACGCAACTTTTCCAATCAACAAGTCGGCCACCATCAACAAAACGCCTTTTAGAAGTTCGCGCCTTTAGAAGCAATGCCGGCTTTGTTAGAATGACATGCCTCTTCATTAATAAATTCTTTCTTAACAAAAGGAAGTGACATGAGAAGACGTGCCTCTTAAGTCTCTATAAATTAAATAGCTAAGAGCTATTATTTAATTTATCACTAATAAGAAGATTGCTGGAATATTACTCCAGACGTTGCATGTAACATCAACACTCCCTCTCAGCTAGGGAGTAAACTTCCAGCTACACAGGACATATCACCTCAACGTGATGTCTATCACTATGGCTACAACCATAAGTGAACAAGAAGAATATCACCTCATCGTGATATTAGATATCGCCTCAACATGATATCAACCATAATGGCTACAACCATACTATGGTGTGTACAAGTGTTCATCACTTACGTGATGTTGTCATCTCAACATGACTTTTACCATGGCTCTCCCAGAGGGTGAAACACAAGTACAAAATATGTCATGGAGTCACACACATGACATCCACCATGACTCAACTCAGAGGGTGGAAACAAGGGCTTTCACCTCAAATCTCAAAGAGAAATGCATTAACAAGGGCTTGCACCTCAAATTCCTCCATCTCAGAGGAAAATGCATTAACAAGGGATTTCACCTCGAACTTCTCTCTCAGAGAAGAACTCATTAAACAAGGCTCACTGATATTGAGACTCTTTCTCAGTCAAGGATGGATTCTCCACCATACCAAGCTTATCTCGAAAGTACACAAACTTCATCCCGGAGAGAGGTTTGGTGAGAATATCTGCCGTCTGCTCATCAGTGCTGATGTACCTCAATTGTACAGCCTTCCGCAGTACCATATCTCTAATATAGTGGTACTTGATCTCAACGTGCTTGGTTTTGTCATGGAACACAGGATTGACAGATAGCTTCACGCAACTCCGATTATCACAATGAATGATAGTAGGCTCCATTGATTGTCCAAACAATCCTACAAGGAGCTTACGAAGCCACACTGCTTCCTGAGTTGCCATACAAGCTGCAATATATTTTGCCTCTGCTGTACTCAATGCTACAGATGACTGCTTCCTGCTGCACTAGGAAATCATAGCAGAACCCAAATTAAAGCAACAACTAGAGGTGCTCTTCCGATCTATGACACACCTTGCCCAATCAAAATCTGTATAGCCATGTAACTCCAAGTCTGCATTTGAAGAATACCTCAACCCATATCCAATTGTGCCGTGCAAGTATCTCAGGATATGTTTAGCTACAACAAGATGTATCTGTCTCGAATCACACATAAATTGGCTAAGTGCACTCACTACATAGCAAATATCAAGTCTAGTGTTAACTAGATACATCAAGGACCCAATCAGCTGTCTGTACAATGTAGGATCCACCAAGTCTGAACTGGCTGCAGCCTCCTTCAATTTATGTAGGTTAGTCTCCATGGGTGTAGACATGGATTTGCAATCCATCACACCAAATCTCTTAAGTATATCAATGGTGTACTTTCCTTGACTTAGAATCATCTCATTTGGTTTCTGCCAGATTTCTAATCCAAGGAAGTAATGCATGAGCCCAAGGTCCTTCATCTCAAATTTTGAAGTCAACTCCTTCTTGCACTCGAGAATTAGGTGATCTTCTCCAGTAAGAATCAAATCATCAACATATAAGACCAATATTAATGCATCACCATTGATTACCTTGAAGTAGAGATTTGAATCAACATCATTCTTCAAGAAGCCCAAACTTGACAGGTAACAATCAATCCTTTCGTACCAAGCACAAGGAGCCTGGTTAAGACCATACGAGGCCTTCTTCAGCTTGCAAACATGTGACTCCTTCCCATGAACCTCAAATCCATCAGGTTGCTCTATATAAACCTCTTCCTCAATCACTCCATTGAGAAAGGCTGTCTTCACGTCCATCTGGTGAATCTTCCATCCTCTAGATGCAGCAATAGCAATGATGGTTCTGACAGAAGTATAGCGAGCAACAGGAGCAAATGTTTCTTCATAATCAACTCCCTCTTTTTGAGAAAACCCATGAGCCACAAATATTGCTTTGTACTTTTCAATGCTCCCATATGCAACATGCTTGATCTTGAATAGCCATTTAGAAGATACCACAGACTTGCCCTCGGGTCTAGGAACAATGTCCCAAACATCATTCTTAAGAATTGATTGATACTCCTCTGCCATAGCATCTCTCCAAACCTGATGACTAGATGCTTCTTCAACACAGGTAGGCTCAGATTCTATAATCTGACTCATTAAGGCAACATAACTAGAGAACTTATGTGGCCTTTTACTTTCTCTGAATGTGCCTCTAGGAGCTGCAAAACTTTTAGCTTCTTGCATAGTACGCTTGTCCCATAGAGGTCTCTTTCTCCCAATAACAATGTCAGTGGGCCCATCAGTAGGTTCCAAGGGTTCAACAGGATCAATATCTTCTTTTGGTTCTGAAGTCTCCCTCTGAATCTCAGGAGTATGGTCAACTTCCATATCCTGAGGGGACTCTTCATTATCGATCTCCATATGAATGCCCCTGGATCTCCTGAATGCAACATCTTCCTCGAATGTGACATCCCTACTGATCTCAATCAACTTTTGTCCTAGAATATATATTCTGTAGGCTTTTGATGTCTCACTGTAGCCCACAAATATTCCCTTCTTGCCAGAAGGCTCCAACTTAGTTCTCTTTTCCTTAGGAACATGAACATAGATAGGACATCCAAAGATCCTCAAATGACTGACTTCAGGATTCTTCCCTGTAAAGGCTTCTTCCAGAGTCATATTGTCCAAGGCCTTATGAGGACTTCTGTTATGAACATATACATCCGTCCTGGAAGCTTCTGCCCATAAGAAGGTTTGCAAATCTTGATCATGGATCATGGCCTTCGCTGCTTCCACGATCATCCTGTTCTTTCTTTCAGCAACACCATTCTGTTGAGGATTATATGGAACATAGAACTCCTTCTTAATACTTGCATACAAAAATTCCGAAAACTGCTAGTGGTGTATTCTCCACCATTATCAAATCTGAGGACCTTAATTCTTTTACCAGAAATATTTTCTACCAAGGCTTTAAATTCCTTAAACCTATCTAACACTTCCTCAGACTCTTTAGTTTTCAAAAAATAAATCCAAGTCTTCCTAGAGTGGTCATCAATAAAAAGAACATAATACAAGAATCCACTTGAAGAAGGAATATACATAGGACCACATAAATCAAAATGAATAAGGTCTAAAATACACTTAGATCTATTTTCTCTACTATGAAAAGGGGCTTTTATATTCTTACCCAAAGTGCAACCCTTGCAAGTACCTTTGTGCTCGTGGTTGAACTTAGGAAGGCTTGACACCATCTTCTCCATGATAGGTAAGGCTCGGAAGTGAAGGTGAGCCAATCTCCAATGCCAAAGATCACATAGGCTTGAAGAATCATGAACCAAAGCTTGTAGAGGACACGTGCAGACTCTGTAAAGGCTTTCATATCTAACTCCAATTACTTGAGCATCCTTGAAGCTAGAGTTCTCCATCCACACAAGAACTTTTCCTTTGGAGAAGGCAACTTGATATCCTTTATCTTCTAGGGCTGAAATTGAAATGAGATTGCGCTTGATTCCAGGAACATAAAGAACATTACTCAACTGAAGTGTGATGCCGAAATCCAAATGAAGTGTAGAGGTCCCAATTCCTTTCACGGAGTAGCTAGCATCATCTCCAATGATGACTTGTTCGGAAGACTCCTTTGTCAAACTTGATAAGTGCTCCTTAAAACCAGTGATGTGTCGTGAAGCACCACTGTCGATTAGCCAAGTGTTGGTGTCGGTAGGTACACTACTTGACAATGCGGAGTAGAACAAATATTCACTTGAATCCTTTTGCGGAGAAGCATCATCAACACCAGCAATGGTGGCTTGTTGCTTAGGTCTAGTTGGACAATGCTTAGTGAAGTGCCCAAACTTATCACACCTAAAGCATTGAATCTTGGACATGTCTCTCTTCTTCTTGAAGGGAGATGCATCATCATTTCCCTTGTCTCGATTCCTCTTGAAGAATCCTTTACTTCCATCTTTTCCTTTCTTCTTTGAAGCATGGGAGGCGAGAACATGAATGTCTTCATTCTTTGAACTTTGACTAATGCCTCTTGCCACCAACCTTGATTCCTCTAGTTGATTCCTCTAGAATGCAATTTGATCTTAGGCGATCAAACTTAGGCAATTTTGATCTTGCACTGATTCCCTGAATGTAAGATTCCCAAGACAAAGGTAGACCATTGAGAGTGAGCATAGTCAAGTCTTTGTCATCAACCATATGCCCTATTGTCGAGAGCTGATCTCTCAAATCTGAAATCCTCATAAAGTATACAATTACTGATTCACCTTTTGCCATCTTCACATGATGTAGTTGTTGGTTCAGTGCAAGTGCTTGGCTGGTATTGTTGATTTCGTACATCTCTTCCAATGTTTTGAACATGTCTCTTGCTGTCTTCAACTTAGAGACGATAGGAACAATATGATCCTTAACGGAATCAACCAATATCTTCATTGCTTTGATATCTTTCTTTACCCACTGCAACTTCTCTTCTTCCTCCTCAGGTTCAGGAACGCTAGGCTCCACAAACTCACCCAAGTCATTTTCGCGCAAGGTAAGCATTATCCTAAATCTCCATGATGTGAAGTTAGATGCTCCCTCGAGTCTATCCTCAATCTTCAACCTGTTCACCATCTTGACTAATGTAGAAAATGAACAAAGAATTATGAAGGAAAGAATAGGGTATTGCTGATTAGGAATAAATATGATCACGATCCTCTCAAACCCGCTCTGATACTATGTAGATTTTTAATGATCAGACTAATTCACAGAAATTAATTCAAATTAGACACAATAACATAGCAGATACCTTGGGAAAACCCTCCTTTTGAGGGAGAAAAAACCCAGCAACAATATAGCACTTATATATTGAATTGTCACAAGAATGATCTTCTTACAAGAGGCCAAGATTCAGGCCCAAATAGAAGCACCAATAGTTGATGCAACACAGCAATAAGGGAAAACCAATTCGCTGATGAAGAATTCAGACTTCTAAGAATATAGAACTCCCTTGTGAAGAACTCGCACTTAGTCTACAATGAATATAATCGAACTTGACTTGAAACTTGATATGAACAAAGAGAATGTCATCGAGTATATATACAAGCAGTAGGAGAGGACGTGACTTTTCCAATCAACAAGTCAGCCACCATCAACAAAACGCCTTTTAGAAGTTTGCGCCTTTAGAAGCAATGTCGGCTTTGTTAGAATGATGTGCCTCTTCATTAATAAATTCTTTCTTAACAAAAGGAAGTGACATGAGAAGACGTGCCTCTTGAGTCTCTATAAATTAAATAGCTAAGAGCTATTATTTAATTTATCACCAATAAGAAGATCGCTGGAATATTACTCCAGACGCTGCATGTAACATTAACAACCTACTTGTGTTCTTGAACCTCACTAATGTTTTTGATGATAGAAGCTTCAAACTATGAAAATTTAATTGTCCATACACAAGATGCCACAACCAACTTTTGTCCTCATATGCCATATTAGCAAGACTGCTGTTATGTTGTCCAAACTTCAATAGGAACATCCTACTATTTGACATAGACACAAATGTAACCACCCTATTGCCTTGATTCTTATCATAAATTGTACATTGTTGATTTTCAAACACCACCTTATAATTCTTTTCACACAATTGGCCAACACTCAATAAATTATGCTTTAATTGTGGAGTGTAATAAATTTCTTTAACACTTTTGATACCTTCTTTAGCATGGACTTCCATAGCTCCTTTTGTAGCAACCTCTAATATTTTGTCATCACCAAGCTTGATCTTAGATTTGAAACTTTCATCCATTGTAAAAAAACTCCTTATTTCCTGACATGTAGTTAGAACACCCTAAGTCTAAATACCAAACATCTTTAGTACTATTTTCAGCTTTGTCATAAGATAAAAATAAATTATTTGAAGAGGCATCATCACCCTCTTGAGCATATTTAACACTTTTGTTATTATTACCTTCTTTTAATCTACAATCCCTTTCAAAGTGACCATACCTATTACAATGATAACATCAGATGTTTCTCTTATCAAATCTGCCTCTACCTCTTCCTCTTGAACCACCTTTTCCTCTATTTCCTTTTGAATAATTCTTATTTTGACCTCTTTCTTGGCCTTGGTTGCTTTTGGTGCTAGGGTTGGCATTTTCATTCTTTGTAATTTGTAATTTGGAGGAAAATTCTTCCTCATCACTTTCTCCAAATGAATCTCATCTTTTTTCCATGAGACATAAGAGATCCAACTAGGTGTTAGAGACCTCAAAACCTTTTTGATCATAACTTCTTTGTTCACAATTTCTTCAAGAGTAGCTATCTTATTGACTACATCTTTTACACTTACACAATAGTCACTCACACTTTCAGCTTCTTACATCTTAAAATTCTCAAATTCTTTTTTCAATGTTTGTAATTTGACAACTTTGACTTGATCACTACCTTGGTAAGCTTCTTGTAGAGTCTTCTAGGGATCCTTTGCTGTCTTTGCACTTGCAATTCTTGGAAATAAGCTCTTATCTAGAGCTATTTGAATATGAAACAAAGCTTGATCATTCTTCTTTCTAGCCTCCTTAGCTGCTCTATCATTGGTTGTAAGAGTGTTCCAATCAGCTGGTTCTTCATAACTTGTTTTTACAATCTCCCACAAATCTTTCCCTCTCAAAAAAGTCATCATCTTGATGCACCAATAATTATTATCACTTCTATTAATTTCTGGGATGGGCAAAGAGTTAGAATTTGACATGATTATCTAAAAAAAAAACCTACTGTGATACCAAATGAAGATTCTGAAAGCCAGTCCTATTCTTAAACCAATATAAGAAAATATAGCAGCAGATAAATAAAAACACTTACAGCTCTATATGATACCAAATACAGAAATTTGCAGCGAACAAAACAAACCAGACTTGCACAAATTGCTGATCATATATTTTATCTTTTTAAGACTGTTATACAACAATATTTTTTGAGGCCTATGCTACACAGCACACAATGTGTTCTTATTGAAGGGGTCTGCTGCATCTTCAAAACAGAAAAAAACTGAATAATAATTTATTTTCTTTACATGCATTAGCATGCAGTAAAGATTGCTCGAGTCTTCTAAAAACAAAATACATGCATTATTTGCCCAGTTTTAAGACTGTTAGATAAACATTAAAACAGAGTCTGCTAAAAGCTATCTAAACAGCTAAATTAAATGCAAACTATCTCTAAAACTAGCTGTCTAATAATATAATTACACACGGCATTGAAGGCACAGCAACATGGCGGTTCACATGACAGTGAATGAGAAGGCAGAACGGTTAGAGTATTTTGTCATTGATGTCAAGTCAGTTGAGCTACTTGCCTACTTGGTTGAGCTGGTTGTCTTCGTGCTTGAGCTGCCTAGTTGCTTGGTTGAGCTACCTGGCTACTTGCTTGAGCTGGTTGGGTGTCTGCTTCAGCAGGTTGCTTGTATTCTTGTTAGCATATGTGCTGAATCATCTTGCTATGTCAGTTAGCCAAGTCAGCACATTGAAAAAGTCTTCTTCTGAAAAGTCTTTGATTAACTTTTATGAGGTTCGATTTCTTTATATGTGACGGCTTGACATTTGAAAGGCCTTGTTGATATCTTTTACGGGAGCTAATATTGATGTGGTTAAATTTTCTTTGGCTATGTGGCACATTGACTCTTTTGGAGAAATATTTGAAAGCTTCATAGTCTTCTTGGCATGATTTGTTTCTATAGAGGTAGTTTCTTTACATGGGCGGCTACTTTATCTTCTGGAAGGTATCGTTGTTGCTTGTTGTTGGTACAGTGAAGTCCAATTGGTTCACTAGCATAACCGTCACTTCTTGTTTATTTTGGTCTTCCTTTCTTGTGTCCTCTCATATTCCATTCAGATGATTAATTGGAGAGTTATGGACTTTAGATTATTATTGAATGTTGGTTGGAATGATGTTGTTGATTAATGTACTGCTAAAATAGAGTTTTAATAAAATTGGAGAATCCCTTGCTTCTTGTGGACGTAGCCTTTTTTAAGGTGAACCACGTTAAATTTGTGTCTATGTTTTTATCTGTGTGATGGATTCTTTATCTGCATTTTTTGTTTTCGTTTATCTGCATTCTTTCTCCAACAATTTGTATCAGAGCAAGGTGAAGAAGCTTAGTGTTGAAGCTAGTTGGAAATCGGTGAAGAATTTCTAGAGTTATGGACGAAGTGGATAAATGGAAATTTGAGAAGTTTTCAGGGCAGAACTTCGGGCTATAGAAAGTACAAATGGAATCGCTGCTAATTAAGCAGGGTCTCTCACTCTCACTGATAAGAAAAGCCAAAGGACAAGGTTCTATGAAAGACGAAGAGTGGGAGAAAACGGATAAGAAAGCAAAGGCCACTATTTTTCTTTCATTGTTCAACAATGTTCTATTCAATGTTTCAGCTGAGAAGACAACAAAAGAGCTATGGGATAAACTTTCAGATATGTACGAGATGGTGTAAGCATCAAACAAGGTTTTTATCATGAAAAAGGTATACAATTTAAAAATGAGAGAGGGTGGGATCATGTCCATTCACCTCAATGAATTCAATACCTTGGTCACTCAATTGATTTCGGTGGGTATAAATTTAGATGATGAAATTAAAGAAATTATGTTATTATGCTTTTTATTGAACAGCTGGGAAGGAGTGGTGATGGCAGTTAGTACTTCCGTGGCTACCAAGAGTAAATTAAAATTTGATGATGTTGCATCCACTCATCTCAGTGAAGACATGAGGAGAAAAAATCAAGAACCCTCATCCAACTTGTTTTGCTAAATGCCTTATCGTGTGTGAATGGGACAAAAATATTCTAAGGGGTTGAATATTCTTATCAACGTAGAAGTTTGAGATTAATGAGGCGACAACTTATATCATTCTATCCATCACTTGTGTGTTGTTTTTTATAGAAGGTGCACAAACGTTTTTATGAGCAATGATTTCATTTTAAGGAGGAGCGAATATCTTTAGGAAAGTTGTGTTTATTCATGAGACTTGATACCTTCATTTCCCTCGGCATTAATGAATTTTAGAGGTGCGATTTTAAAACTATGAGACGGCTTCATAATGGTTTGACGCCTACAGGAGACGACTCTAAGTGCCATTTTTAGAAGATAATAATATATGTGTCTCCATTATTGGCAACGATTTTAGTGAGTTGCGATTGATTTTTCTTGGTGATTGAAAAATGTTAGGGAGTATTTTCGTGGTTTGTTTTGTTTTAATTTTCTGAGAGCTAAAAATCGTCAATCCTTCAGACTAAGAATGTGTTGAAGTCTGTATTTTTGTCTTAGTTTAAAAAAGATAGATTGGTTGGGGATCAAGGAGTGCAGCTGTGCAGTGTATTTTTGAGACGTTTCTAGTAGCAGCCCACTGTCCATGCTTTTCTAAAATAGAGAGGTTTCTTCTGTTCCCTACAAATTAGAACACCCACCAATATGTAGAATCCTTCATTCTCACCTTTGCCTTTGCATCTCTTGATCTCAATTCACACTGTTCAAAATAATGGTAACAGGATGTCTGCTAATGGAAATTGAATTATTTCCACCTTTAATGTCATTCGTACATTGTAGAAAGGAAAATGCCACCTCTAGAAATTCAACAACTCACTTTTCTATGTTTTCCTATTTCCTAGCTCTTTGGGTTCAATTTCATAGTGTTTGTAATTATGTAATTATTTACTTGAAAGTTTCTAAAACCTTTTCAACAAATCCATTTTGTGTATATCCTTGCAATCATTGCATTCTTTGAGATGACATCTATTTGAGGCATTATATTAAACAGTTCACATGTGATGCAGTCGAAGATCAAGAATCCAACAAAGGGCTATTGATCTAAGCAACTCACATGAATATAAAAGGAAAAATTCTGAAAAATATTGTTGAAAAGAATTAGTTGTAACTTATTCAATATTATAACAACTGGTGGGCTCATTTACAAATAGATGCAAAACAGCTTCAACATTCAATTATCTCATAATCAACAACAAACAGATATGACTAAATGTAAGAGAGGGGGACCATTGCGTGCAAGATCCTAGGTCACGGAGGGTCAAGATGCAAGAGGCTACCCTAACTTACCTCAGCTAAGTACAACATGTAGGGTATGAGGATGAGAATGATGAGGATTATGAGGTCCTACAATCACTCTACAATCCCGAGTTCTAAGGTGGGGCTAGGCGAGTCAGTTTCTAGGTTCAACTCTGCGCTTCAGGGAGCTCTTTGCCTGAGGATGTCAGCGTGATCTCTAGACGATAGCGCGGTGCGCTGGCGTCTCTAAAGTGCGTTATAGTCCGTAGGGTCAGACAACATAGACAAGGTTGAACTCACCCAAACGACTAACGGCCTAGTTACTCAACTAAAAGGCCAAAATGAAACGAGTAAATAAATGGAGTATTCTCAAATGTTATAAAGTAGAAAAACAAGTGTAAGAAGGGTAAGAGGGATCTCACCAAGGAATTCGTTTGCCAGTTGATCTTCCTCGCAACACACACACCTACACACAACAAGAGGGAAAATGTTGGGTGGCTGAATAGGGGCCTGCCTTAGTCAGACCCCCTTTTAGGTGTTTCCACCTCCACGGACAGCCAAGGAAACAAGATAAAAAAATAACGTAATAAAGAAAACACAAACACTACAAAGTAGTACTATGCTATTCAACCAAGTGATAGAGGAGAGGAGAGGGAAGCTTACCACCTCCACCAAGAGCACTCAAGGCTGCTTGGGGGAGAAATGAGAGGAACTCAAGCCTTTGCTGCAGTGGCGTGGTCCCAAACGTGCTATATTGAAGTGACGGAGTGAAGTTTTGGCTGCAATGGAATGCTTGAATGCTTAGAGTGAGTGAGAATGGATGCAAAAGTGTGAGTATGGAAGCTTGAAGTGTGCAAGAATGAAGGCTTGATCTATTGAAGAGTTGTGTAGAGTTTTGAAGAGTTGGATTGAATGTTGAAGGGGTGAATTTGAAAAGAGGATGAAGAAAAATAGCAATATTCGGGTCGGTCGGCCAAAGGGGGCATTACAACTTCATTGCCAATGGGAAGTGTAACACCTCTGCAGGTTCAGCCATAGGAATTTGCCAGGGACATAAGTGTGTTGTGCGGACGTTTGCGCGCTATGCGGGCGTCCCTAACAAAAACACCCCCACCGACGCTCAAAACAGGTGCCAAGTGGACCGCTAACAACGGGCTTAAGTGGAATTAAGCCTCCGAACTTGGTTTTCTAAAGTGGATAAGGGAAAAAAAGGGATTTGTATAGGGGATGCAAATTCGCTCTTATACACTGAATAAAACTCAAGTACAAGTAGATACCTTCACAAAATGGCTCATGACAGTATTCGGTACTTCAAAACTCCGTGATAGAGATTTTCACCACTAACTAATCTAAGACTGAATTTGACACCGTTTGCTACTAATCTTAAACCAGAATTTGAATGCCAACAACTCTATTATCAACTCAGAACCACCAATTTAAAGTCTTCCACTCAAAACAGGTTTCTACAGGCAGCTGTGACCATTTCTCACTATCCTCCCTCAGACTGAAAAATGGCCTTGAATAAATCTTCTAAGAACTGTTTTCTAATACCCCAACTAAGTTTATTAAATTTGGAGTTTTTAGTGCTTGAGCCATAAATCAAAAGTAACTGCCAAGTCACTAGCCAAGACTCCCGAAATATCAAGTTTAGGATTTGAAACTTATGCAATGATGGAATCGCCAGAATTTAACTGTCTCAAAAGCTATTATTGGAATATAACTGCCCACAAACAGCAAAAGGAAAGATTTGCAAGCAAAATCAAAAGCAAAAGATAGGTAAAATAAAATAAATTCTCTTTTTTTTGGTTGTGCAAGATCTCTGACAACCCAGATGCTCCTGCATCAACATGCCTTCCTCAGGCTTCCACATTTTGCATACATGTCTACCAGTGCAATTGCAACTACAATATCTGACAAGATTCCTCTATGTATTATGCTTTGATGGATGTACACCCCTGTTCCAAAGCTGCCATATTGGCACAGGGATCGAGCATGTTGGCAAAGGTTGTAGAGTTTCATTTTGCACCTGCCAATTGCATTTGTTTGAAAGTTTCTAAAGCATTCTTAACGATCCAATTTATGCAAATCCTGCAATCATTGTAGTTCATGAGATCACATTTCTTTGAGGATAATATCAAACAATTCTTGTGCCTTGTTTATAATTTCACATTTTTGAATTTTTCATACATGACTACCAGAGCATTTCTAACTATTATGTCTGACAAAAATTCTCCCTTCCATTATGCTTTGATGGATCTCCATTCCGTGCTCCAAGACTCCCATTGGCCCAGGCAGGGAGGATGCTGGCAAAAGTTGTGGAATTTGGCTTTACGGTTTACACCAGACAATTGCATTTGCTTGGAAGCTACTAAAGCCTTTTCAACAAATTCAACTTGTGCATATCCTGCAATCATTAAAGTTCATGAGAGCACATTTCTTTGAGGCATTTTGTTGAACAGTCCACATGCCTTGTCTATACTCTTACACTTTGTGCCCATGTCTATAAAAGTTTTATACTATCAATAATAGTAAGGTAATGGCAGTGTCAAAATTTGCAATATTGGTAAACCAATCAGACAATTTCATTCTTATGATGTGTTTTGCCTTTTCAAATCAAGATCATGGTAATTTGGTCTGATTTGGTTTTTTTATTTCATTTTTTGGAGTGGACTGATGAAACCCTCTTTTATCTAACCAAAAGCATAGAGGGCTGTACTCTAAGAATACAAAATGATACAGCAAATTAACAGGAAAGCTGAAGTTAGTTGCTAGTCACCTTAATTACAGACAATTGATTATAACCAGGCAAAAGCAACCCAAAGGATATGTTCAATTTCTTAGTGTTTGTAATTAGACAGTTGTATGTTCAATTTCATAGTATTTGCAAGTATATGGCATTTGTTTTATAGAATTCTGAATGACAGATTCATGGTATTTTGTTACAATGTTTAAAAGAATAGCTTTCAATGGAATTGCCTCAAATCTGGTGATTTACTTGACATGTAAGCTGCACAAGGTACTGTGATTTCTTCAAGGAATGTAACTTAATGTACAAAACAATTTTGATCCCTCCTATCCTCAGGGCACATATTGTAGTGACTCATTGGGATGCTACTGGACATTATCATATTTTCATGTATTTATATACTGGTATATGGCGCATACATCTTCCTATCCTTGGTTTGAATGGCCTGTTGTTGGTGATATATGTTTGATCTCTGTATAGTAATTTTTTTAATCTGTGATACTTATTAACACTTATGGTTTGCAATATATCAGATTAAATTTTGCAGTCCTAGTGGGTAATCTCTAATGCAAAACAAACAATATAGTAAGTAAATACATGTGACTTAGCTGTTCATTTTAGAACAGCACCAGAAAAACACTTGTACAACGTTAGTTTAAGTAAAGAAAGAAAGAAATAATTTATATTTATGTCCACAAATAAGAGGTGAATGAGACTGTTGTAAAAGTATTGATATATTAGGATAGATAAGAGGAGAGCTCAAAGTATTAGTAACAGGAAAATTCTCACCCATAAAATGCCAAAATAGTAAAGTTAAAAACTACAAACTGTAGACAATCTTGCAGCACCCCCTGTATTGGACACCTCAAAATGTCTGTTCACTAAGAAAATATAAATACTAACGTGTCAATGTGGAGAAATAGAATACAGTTGGTGCTGAAAGAAGCTGCTGAGTATAATGTTGTTAAGAATATGATGTTGCCGTGTAATTTGCTCATGGAGTCTGATATGTGCTATTACTTAAAGTCCAGCGTTGTCAACTGGTAGAGATGATTTTTGTAAAGTGGGAAAGTGAGAACACACCCAGAATTAAATTTTGGGTAGAGTTGATGACCCTGGTGAGGCAGATCATGTGAGAATATCAAGATATTGGTGGAAATTTGGCCAGAAAATAAAAACTGCAGCTGGCTCTAAATAGATAGTACGTACACTTTTCTAAGCTTTCCTCCTCAAGGCTAGTTTTGGTAAGAGTTGTTCCACTAGGACGAAGGAAAAACTTATTTGTGTATGAGAAAATGTTCTTGAATATCACTCAGGCTTTGAGTTTAGAGTGTAAATGTTTTTACTTTCTTAAACTGGGTATCATTCTAATTTTGTTATGGTATTCTAGGAGAGTTTGAATTGAAATGTTCGAAGTTTGTTACAGTTAATTCCAGAGTGCCTTTTTTCTTCTGTATGATATAGTTACAGTTTACTATATATATTTCACTGCACTGTTCTATGCAGCGAATGATAATCTATTAATCTTGACATTGGCAACCTCATTGCCATCTCTGAGATCACCAGAATGTCCAGCAAATTCCAACTATCTGTAAATAGCTTTACTTAGAATAAGTTGTCATTAGCAGCTCCAAATGCAAGCCTAGCTAACCAGATCATAGAAACATACCGTCCAAATTGTAGTTACACATATAACAGTCTAGAAGACTTCTTCCATTCACAGGTTTTTGGTTTTAACTGACTCTGCTCTATGTTTGCAGCCTTTGGCAGGGACTGCAGCGGCTGCAACGCAGCCCTTGTTAGAATAAGAAACCTTCAAAGTCCATTTATTTTTAAATAATTGAACTTCATAAATTCTACATTAAAAACTAGTAGATGATATTATAATACACTAAATATATTTGCTCTTATTTTCAAGAGAATAAAAATAACAAAAAAGATATATTTTCTTAAAATAAATAAAACTTGATTGGTGTGGGGACAAACGAATGAGATTGATTTGGTATACATATTATTTTGAAGTGACTGATGAACTGAGACTAAATATAAATTGTGCTGAATAAAAGCAGAGCTGTGCTCTTCTTATTTATCTTTTTAACTGAAAACAGAGTTCCATGCTTATGTAGAAAACCAGGGTAGGAGAGTATTTCTAAAAGACTCAATCCAACTGTCCTAAATCTATTCACCAACCTACAGCTAATGTAGTCCTAACAGCACTTGCTTTGCTGTTCAATGAGCTGTCTTTTATTAAACAGAAACCTTAAATGTATACAACTAAAACCGTAAATATATGACTATGAATTTGCATCTCTATCGACTAATCAAAACCAATTATAAGTTTCCTGCAAAAACTGAAACAGCTCGTTACACCAAAATTCACCGTAAAGAAAATATTTATTTCCATCAACCATTTCATCGAAGCGCTTTTTGAATGCTTCAGTATCTGTGGCAGATAATCTTACTAGTTGTATTTTGGTCTGAGTCTGAAATTGAATGAAGTTTTCTTCCATTGCCGTCAAAATTATTGAGCAACCATATACTCTTATCTTTTCTACACTTTTCAAATTCCAGTAACTTTGTGGCAATATCTGCAATGCCTCACACTTCATTATTGTCAATGTCTTAAGTGAAGGCAGCGCTCCTTCTTCCACTATTGGCAGCTGCTCTAGCTTCTCTAGTTCCACCATTGAAAATACCTCCAGCTTAGGAAATGCTCCACCCTTGCCAAAATCCTCTGGGAATTTCTGTATGCTGGGACAAGCAACAATCTCCAGGTGCTTTAGACTTGGAAGTTTGTGCAACGCAGGTAGTTGTCTCAACATGCCACAGTTGAACAAACTAATGTAGCTCAGATATTGAAATCCACAAAATGAATTTTCTATTTGGAGTAATTGAGGACATGTTAGGCAGAGTTTCTTCAATTTTGACATGGCAGTCATGTCATTGGGTAAGCTTTCCATTTCTGTGAGAGACAAATTTAGAAACTCCATCTGCTGCAAGTTTCCCAGCATTCCTCCCCGAATTGTTTCACTATAATTTGTAAGCGCCAAACTTTTGAGTTGTTTCAGGATGCCCAAGTCATTAATTGAGAGCAGATGTCTAATGCACTTTTTCCACCCTCTCCTTGCCCATGCATTTGGGCAACCATCTGCCTCAAAGTACTCAAGAGAGGTAAGGAGTGAGATCCTATAAGGGATGTACTGCAGATGTTGACAACCACCAACGTCCAAAAGTTTTAGTGAAATCAACTTAAATATGCCGGATGGGAGTTGTCTAATACTAGATCCACAAAGATCTAGTATCTGAAGGTTTCTGAGAGCAGTGATAGAGTTGGGCAGTCGCTTGATTGGTACAGAGCTTAACCTGAGGCAAATTAAATGCTTCAAACGTCCAACATTTTCTGGCAAGGAACGGAGGGGAGTAGCCGACAAATCAAGAACCCTGAGAGCTGTCATACTCTCAATCACCTCTTTTGGAAATTCTGTCAAATAAGGATTAGAAGCAAGTAGCAAGGACCGGATACAGGCAGCTCCGAATGTCTTAGGAACCCTAGTCAATCTGTTGCACATCAATGAAATTCTGATGTGTCCTGAACAGTCATCCCCTGGAAACTCTCGTAAATCTCTGCCTGCCTGAAAGAAACATTTCTCTTCTTTTTTAGCAATTTGATTTGCTAAATCATGCAAAACATCGTGCATCCTGAAAGCAAGCACATTTCCGTCATAATCCTTCTGGAGCGGTTCTATAAGAAAACGGTCGGCTAAGAAATTGGCGCATCTCTGTCCAATTTTGAGAGGATCGGGACCAGCCACCAACCCTTCGCCAATCCAGTACTGAGTAGCATTTGGAGTATAGATAACGTTGTCTTCTGGGTAAGCAGCTAGGCAGAGGAAGCACAACTGCAAGGAAATGCCATAGCCAGCCACATCCGCCAAAGCATCAAAGCTTAGTCTCATCCTGCCATAAAGCGAGAGTGTAACATCCTTCTGTAACTTCTGGAGTGCAAATTCCCATTCGTTTGATTGAGTGATGCCTGACATTGCGCGCCCGACTACTTTGAGGGCTAACGGAAGACCCCCACACTCGTTGCAGACACTTCTCACTTTTTCTTGGTCAATGCTCTGCGGTAAAATTCCATGGCTGTGTGGAAAAGCATGGGAAGAAAACAATCTCCAACTGTCATCCTCGTTCAAACATTGCATTTGGATGATTGATGGGGGTGCCACACCTAACTGTAACACCACTCTCCTACTTCTAGAAGTGAAAATGATGATATTGGAGTTCTGGTGAGGTGAGGAAGGTACACACAGCTCCTCTAACAATGAGGTTGCACTTGTTTCCCAAACATCATCTAAAAATAGGGCAAACTTGTGTTTTGTCATGCTCTCATTCAACCATGTTTTCACATGGTTTTCCTCTCTACTGTCGAAACTTTCATTTACTTTAAGAGCTATTTGTTTGACAAGATCGCGTCTGAGTGCATTGAAAGATGGAGTTTGTGAAACAGTAAGCCAAAGCAATAAATCAATGCAAAAGAGACTCTGTACCTGGTTACTGTTGAAGACTCGTTTGAGGAGTAGAGTCTTACCGGCCCCGCCCATTCCGATTAGGCCAATATGGGATACATCTTCGAGCTGCGCAGAAGCAATGAGCTCCTCAATTCTGATGGATGCAGAATCTTGTCCGACAACCAGTGGCTCCTCAATATACTTCGTGTTGGGAGCGGCCGAAGGAATGGATGGAAAGACATCTCCAGATGTGCCGGTAAGTGCTGGAGTTCTCAGCTGAAGAGAATCAATTGTCTCCCTGATCTGTTCTAGTCCTTGTCGATTGGCCACATCTTGTTGAAGCTGGAGGAGGAAAGCAATCGAAGGAGTAGAAGTTACATGCTTTTCCAAATCTGAAATGAATCGAGTGATCTTTATGCTCATTGTGTAACGAGAAAGCAGGCGATAAGAAGATGGTACAATGCACTTTTGGGCCAAATCAGATGCGTCCTGAAGAAGATCATTCAATTCAGTCAACCAGCTATTCACTGCAGAGGGCAAAGGAGAGTGAGGTGGAACATTGATTCTGCCAGCGTTCAAAGCCTTTCTGTATTCCTGCATCTCCGTATTAATGGAATGAACTCTGTGGAGCAAATGTTTGAGTGCATCCAACTCTTTCCTGCAGCGGACAGCTATGTTGATCTTGTCAATAATCTGGCCGAGTACTGTCTGAATAGCAAAACCAATCATCCCGGAGATAAAACCAGGATCGCCCATTTTTCCAGCACCAACAGCAGCTTCGATCTATCGGATAAGAAAATTGAATTAATTTTTTTCACGTCAATGATACAACTACAGAACATTTACAGATGCACTGTGCACAATTCTGTTCATTTATTTTCCTAGATGGTGATCTAATCTCAAAACCATTAACAGTAACAGTTTTCAGTCTTTATCTAAGGTAATCTCAAGAGCGAGGAAATTTTTTCGTCATGCGGAATGGTTTCTCTTCCTCTCCAGATAAGCATTAATAGACTCCCACAAGGAATAATTTGAAATTTTTAGCGTTTACCAAGTCTAAACATGCAATCCAGACATTGATTGTATTTATTAATTATTTGAAAATAAATTTTAATTAGTTAATAAATACGGTCAAATGTGATGTCTGGATAGACAGTACGCCCACGTTTACCCGATCAAAACGATTACAGCGGTTAGTTGGGCCTCTTTAGGGAATTTCATTTAATTTTCTTTGATTCCTTTTATATTCAAAGTCTATACAGTTTAACGAAGCTATTATGTATAAAGTTTGCACAAATAATTGATGTAAATAATGCACACAAAAAAGTAGGCACCCACCTAGACAATCACCAACGTGAGCATGAAGTTATGTATTCTTCAATGAACTAAGGTTTGAATTGGCCTTGTTAATAGATTTCTAGTAATAGTGAAAGTTACTTTAGATTTATCTAATAAAATAATTTAATATTATTATATAAATAAATAATATAATTTTGTGTAATGTTGGACTCACTTTTCAATTTTTTGTATTTGTAATTATTTACATATTTATTTCTATATTATTCATATTTATATTTATTATGATATTTGTTATAATTAGTTATTTATTAAATATATTCTTACATTCATTCTTATACCTTTTTTTTTCCTATCTTAATTTTAATATTTTCATGTATTAGATCAATCTTGTACTATGCAAGAATTAACCCACATAGTATGAATTTCAACCTTAAATTCTAAATATTTAAATTTAAATCTTGTCCACTCCTATCCATTTCATTTTTCTAATGAACAAACTTGTAATATGTTTCATGTGATTTATTGCTACATGCTTGTATTTAAATGTATTCAATATGCATTTATCTCATATTATATAATCATTTGAAGATGATTTGCATTCAAGGAGAATGCATACTAGGAATAGATCGCACTAGAAGGAATCTAATTCTACATCGCATCATATAGGACATATGCATGCCTTGTTATGTTTGATAATGCATGCTTCATTGTTATCTTTGATATTCATGTACAACTGTAAAGTTGCTTTAAACAAGGGGTCTACCTAAGTGGACTTGATCTTTTTGATCTAGTAATCTCCCAAATGTATTTTTATATACTATTGGTCCTTAACAATGAACTCAAAGCAAAGATTCCAACAAAATTGGTCATTCAGTCCACTATTAGAAGAATCATTTGTGTAGTGCCCCTCCGCGTTTCACCTTGACTGTGTTGCTTGTTTGCAATATGGTTCGTCTCTATTGTCATTGCATATTACCTTCTGCTTTGCATCAAGGCCAGGTACTGCTTTGTATTATGATCATTTGAGTTAATTGTTTGATTAGTGTTTGATTGATCATTATATTAAAATAAAAGATTAATGTGGATAAAAGATATTTAATAATTTAAATAAATGTTTAAATACATTTGTGATTTTGATAAATAAAACATTATTAATGTTTTAATTGAATTAAATAAATTAAAATGTATGGTTTAATAAAGAAATATTAAATAGATATAATAATTAATTGTGTAAATTATAAAAGATAAAGCTATTGAGTGGCAGTTGTGAGTAGTGGAAAAATTAAATAAAGTAGTTAATTGACTAAAATAAAGGGGGCTTTTGCATTCTTTTTGAGAACAAATTCTTGTTTTAGGCTCTCCCGTAAATTTTTCTTTGGTTCTTGAAAACTTTCTTAGGGTTTTTTGGAAGCGAGAAAATTGGGGGTTTTTGTAGTGTTGTGAAATCTTAGGAGGAGAAGCTAGAATTTGGAAGAGCTTTGCATCAAGACTTCGGCTTTGACAAGCATTTAAACTAGGTTTCATTATAATTCCTCCATTTTACTGTTGAATTAGAAACGAATAATGCAAGATTGTACTGTCTAAAACAAAATAAATATTTGAATTTGAGCTATGCTTATTCCATAAGTTTCATGCAACTCTGGGGATTCTTTTCTTTTGTAGCATTCTGTTGTTTCTGTTTATTGCTCTATATTATTCCCCCAAATTTGATTGCTATATTTTTGTGATCTTAGTCCTGGCTCAAGTCATGGTTATTGTACCTATGATTGTATGCATTTAAGAATGGTGGACTTTTGGTAGCCACAGTCTCTATTTTCCAAGCATTCGATAATACTATGTTTTAAACTTATCATGATTTAACACAGGTCGTCGCCCCTGTTTCTTGCCATTTAGTTTATCCTAGTTAGCACCTTGCAATATCTAGTGCATTCACTATTCTTCTCTTGTTTTGCTTGTCGTCTCTCTCTTCATACTGTAAACTTTTGGTTAATCGACATTTGTTTATGAATCAACCTTTATAGAGTTTCTAGAGCTTGGCATTTGGAATTGATTGAGAAAGTCACTTTGACTCTAGCATTCAATGCTAAGTCTCTGTATTAAGTTCTCTTTCTTATAAGATTCGATTTGAGTAGATGGCTCAATTTGTCTTTGTATTATGAATGTATTCCATTTAATTCTATTTCAGCCAACATGCATGTTGTTGATTCATCTCGGCATCAACTCCCTTGAAGTTAATATTCGTTCTTGCTTGCTTCTATATATCTTTCCTTTCAGTCGCAGCCTAGGATAATGGTTACACATTCCTTATCTATAGCTCTTTGGTTCGATTTGTTGGAAACTTGCAGCCAATTAAAGACAATTTCCACATAACCCATAAAGAAATCTATGCATCTAAGTATTCAAAATCCACATACAAGAGAATAGACAACATACCCATGAAAATATGACACAAGATATACCTTGGAAAACCCTCAAGAGGGAAAAAACCCAGCCTCCAAAAAAATCCATCTCTCATGTATTATTCAACAATAAATATTACAATACATCTTTTAAGTCTCCATGAACACCATTGAAGTAACAAGCTCTCTCCAAGCAATCCAATAGAGAAGCCACACAATCTGTTACAACAAAGCATAAGTTCTGCTCAGCTGATATCCCAAACACATACACTCAATCCAAAAGTATCAATATGCACCAATAGTTGTCAAGATACACAAACCCAAAGCTGAAATAACACCCACAACAAGTGCCAATGCGTCCAATTGTCCATACCTCCAAGGTATACAAAACATAGTAAACTCATGCCATAAACATATACACCCATAAACTGCAATCATAAACTCCATGTGCAAAACCTGTCAAAGAATCACATACACATCCAAGAGCTCCCACTACATGGGTAATGCAAATCTGAAAAAGATAAGGCATACCAAGTCTACCAATAACATCATATAGAAAGTGTAAACTACATCATGTAGTAACAAGGAATCATCCACAATGATATGCAAACCTGTATATCAATAACCTGTAAGAAAAATATCCTACATACACCTCTAAAAGCCAACTGTGTCAAGTATGATCTCCACAACACCCCAAAAGAAAAGCCATAACAACACCCAATCGTTCAATCTCCAAGATCAAACATAACATATATATCATGTAAGCAACATGGATGTAAGCCTCTCATAACCAAAGAAGATCAAACTAAATCCATTCCCAATGAAGGAAATAAGCCCATTACATCTCCTAAACTCAACATCAATGAGTGTAATCATAATGCATAAGGAGATATACATGCCAACACTCCTCAAATGAACCCTCCAAAACCATATATCCATAGCTCAAGATCCTTATGCATGAGAAGATAAAGCATAAAACACAAAGCACTTGAAAGTAACAATGGGCAATACCTCTCAAGTGAAACTGCCGAGTAGACCAAGAGTGGGGAATGAGAATGCTCCTCCAAGACATCCAAGTCATCATGACTCATCCAAGAACACTCTTCTCATAGGCCCATGTTGAACTCATGTCCAACCAAGGTGTAGGCTCCTCAGACTCCCTACTGAAATCTCATCAAGAGTAACCATCTCAGCACATGTCTCTAATCATAAGAGAACTCAAGCCTCACCTATGTCTCCAAGTATCCATGAGTACCTGTAGCCAACCAATCCATGCCAAACTCCAAATGAAACATAACACCATCATGAAGTAATCAAGAAAATGATCAATGTATCCAATACCAAGAGAATCACACAAGATCAATGTCATATATCCAATCGCGAATCAAGAACATAACCATGACATCATGATCTAACCATCTCCTTATAAGAGATCACATGCACCATAACATATATATACATCATGGTTTCAAGAGAACATGTAATATGCCAAACTCTAAATTAGTATCAAGAGTATAACATGACACCATAACAAATACACTCTAAACCAAGAAACCATATCTCCAATCACATGGAGATAACCTTACCAATGATGCATCCACATCACTGCCGAGAACTCCCACTGAACTGTGATACCGAGTCACACATGGCATCATGACAACCATCTTCTCCATGAAGATCATCCAAGTCTACACACACAACTAAGATGTCAGTAAGATAAAAATAGAACCAAAATCTCCAAGCCAAGAAGATACCTACAACTGTCAAACCATCATAAACATATCCATCATCGCCAAAACCATCACTATCAAAAGCTCCCATTGAAAAATGTAATCAAGCTATCCATGACATCATGATAACAATCTCCTCATGAAGATCAACCAAAGGCCCTCACACAATCAAAGAACTCAAATATAACAAGAGCTCCCAAAAGGAAAAGTAAAACCATGATCCTCATACCATGAATATACACCGCCACAACCATAATCAGGAACCAATCCAACACCACCAACAATGCACTTGCATAAACCATCATGACATGCCAAAATTTCTAATGCACAATAAACATCCATGACACCATAATTACCACCAAACATATCAACTACTCAACCCAACCGTGTCCACATATTTGCATAATCATAGTCAATTGTATAAGTCTCATATCATGACTATACCTTGTAATACCATCTCACCTCCTCAACATGACAACAAAACCAACAAACCAAGTGACTAAATCAAGCCACCAAAACTGAACATGCATCAACACTGAAATATCAATGGGCAAAGACAACCCATGTTCAAGTCATAAATGCAACATGTAAGTATAGACCGCCTACAACATTGCACAACTTGTAGATACATCAATGAAGCATATAAATCCAATCATACACTGATAAACATGTCAAAAATAGAATAATCTGAGATGTACAATTGAGCATACAATGAATCCAACATCAAATCTCCAAGATTCGATCATCCATAAACTCATAATATCACCATAGTCAAAGAAACCCATAAATAGCTCAGATAAATAAAACAACAAATAAACCATGCCAAAGTATCTCCAAACCTGATCCACTGTATAGTTCTCTGAACAAGCTTTTTGTCGACTATTCGAAGTCCAAAATCTGACTCTGTATGCACCTGATATGCCCTCTTGAAGCTCAAAATAAACACCTAACTTTGACCAAGCAAAAAATGTCAAAAATACAAAATCTGGATTTTTTTTTTGCACCACAGCGTAGAGCTCTGAGTCAGCTTTCCAACAAGTCCAAGAAGTTGAAAAATGGACAATCTGGACGAAAGTTATGCCCCTCCAAAGTAAAAGCACAGTTTGCACCTGAGGAAAAAAATTTTAGCCACCCTTGGTGGCTGAGCGGTGGCCCCTCCTGGGCAGCGCCACTCCTTGGGTGGTAGACTTGAAAAAATAATTTAATTTCATTTTGCATGGGACCCCCAAAAAATTCAGCGGATTTAATGTGAATGGCAGATTAAAATTTTAATAAAAAAAATCATTTAAAAAATAATTTTGGGGCACATTTTATTAACCCCATAAAGGGGCACGGGCTCCACCCGCCTATCGGCTAGTACTGCCGGTCTCGCCGGACTCTGCCAGCAGTATTGAATATACTGTTGACTGCCGCAGAGCCAGCTGTACCAACAGTACCATCGGTACCTTGGTTGCAAAGGTGGAGGTACGGGGGTGGGGTCGTCTCCCCCCCCCAATTTTTTTTTTAATTTGTGCAAGTTTGAATTTTAAGGTGATGAGGAAAATAATTATTTTGACGTTTGTATGATTTGGGCATGGGTACAATTTTTTTGCAATTTTTCACAGTATTTGAAATAGTTTAAATTATATATCAATTTTTGTCTCTCGGTCAACTTGAATCCAACTGTGAGGTGTATTTTGAGTCAGGAGATTATCTGTGAAAGCTCACCCCCAAAACCCCCATTTGAATACAAAACCAAAAAACCTATTTCACCCAAAATTTCTCACATCCCAGATCCACAAACAACCCATTTAATCAGCAAACCCACAACCTTCAGATCTGTAATAAAAAACCTACAAAACCTTCATATCCTGCCGTGTCTTTAATTCTCACATGCAATGCATAGATTCAAACTTAAACAAGATTTTTCTCATCCAAGGGTTATACAACCACAACCAAAGCTCTGATACCACTTGTTGGAAACTTGCAGCCAATTAAAGACAATTTCCACATAACCCATAAAGAAATCTATGCATCTAAGTATTCAAAATCCACATACAAGAGAATAGACAACATACCTATGAAAATATGACACAAGATATACCCTAGGAAAACCCTCAAGAGGGAAAAAACCTAGCCTCCAAAAGCATCCATCTCTCATGTATTATTCAGCAATAAATATTACAATACGTCTTTTGAGTCTCCATGAACACCATTGAAGTAACAAGCTCTCTCCAAGCAATCCATGTGAACAAGCATGCAAACACACATCCTGTGTCATGCTTCAAACCCTCACAAATGCTAATAAGAGCTAATCATGCAAAATTGCATCTCACAATAACTACCTTTGTGGTTGTTTTTATAGAAGCAAGCTCCCACAAAACCACTAAGTGGTATTACACAAAACTATGTGACAATAACTATGAGATCACAAGCCATGTTCCCTTATTTAATATTGGGTGCTTTATTTATTATTTCCCCAATATTAAATAATTACATTTTATCAATTTAACTTATCTGTCAATGTTACATGCAACATTAAGTGGCCCCAAGAATAATTACATTGAATACATAATGCAAGGTGTACAACACACCTTTTTCCCAACACGATTATGTCAGACATAGTTTGTGTTATTTTCAAATATCTTATTATTCATAGCGAGCGCCATGCAATTCCAATTCAATTTGATATGATCTCTTGAACTATATCACTGCCTCCCTAACCAAGCCATATCTACCTTCTTATGTATTATGTAGATTTTGTTTTTCTTTGATCAAGAATATACTACTCCTATCACTTCTTCTTGATAACGAATTGAGTGGAGTCACTGATGTTTATGGTATTACATGATAAATTAGATATAAAGGAATATCCGTGATTTATGTGGTCGATCTCTGTAGTGAGACTTCGCCTTTCCTTGAAACTATCCAATCGATTTACCTACATTGCCTCCATAGTGACAAACTCGAGGTGCCAACAAACTTATCCTTCTAATCTTTCTGTAGATTTCGATAATCTAGTTGGCATGCGATTTTGGAGTTAACACCAGTTTGGATATGACAAATTTAAGAGTAAATTCTAGATTGAATAGCTAATAACATGCAAACATTGTCATAGATATTGACAACATTTCATGTGCCAGAGAGCTTCAAACCTTTATTCCTTTCACTGAATGTTAAGCCATGTAGAAATTAGTGAATGAAAACATATGAAATCGACCAATGTAATACATATGAAAATCGACCAGTGTAAAACATTTAGAAATCAACCAAATAATGAATAACGATATACATTATATTTATAAAAATGGGCATATATAAATGAAATTCAAATATAAGTGATATTCGATTAAGTCCAATGCGTTTGTGTGTGTGTATATATATATAAACAACTATATAATAATATCTACATTTTGTAACTTGTAAGAGCCTTGATTATATATATATATATTATATATATATATATAATACCCTTGTATATGAGTAACCATAGGTATTGTATGTATGAGAAGACATGTATATACTTTAAATTCAATAATGTCGTATTATTGGTTTATTATGATAGTAAAATGGAAATATTATAAGAAGTTTGGACATAGAAGAATAGATGGAAGGTTAGTCTTTATAGTAATAGATTAGTTTTGGCTTAAGATGGAAAATTAGAAAAAAGCAATGGTTGCATTATTAATTTAACTTGCATTCTTTGTTTAAGTCTTTAAATGGAATTATTGTATGAATTAAGTTAGAAGGCTATTTAAGTCTTTAAGTGGAGTTATTGAGTGAATTAAGTTAGGAGGTAGTGAAGTGGGATATTTGTGAGTTTTTGTTCTCTCTAATTTCTTGGTGTATTAGGAGTCTTCAAGAGGCTAGGGGGAAATTCTCTTTTGTTGGAATTTTCGATAAACCTTGGTGATGGTTGGTTTTGTATTGAATGTGTATATGATGATCTTTAGCCTTGCCCAATATATTCATCAATGTGGTTGGAACTTGTGTGCAGGAAGGGTTATACCTTGCCTTGTTGTAATTGTTAATGAGATTTTGTGATTGTGCAAATTGGCTTTGCTCTTTTGATTTCATTGGGTCTCCTAGTTGTTAGTAGGGGGAGTGGCTCTCAATGGGGGTCTAACGCACAAAGTGGCAGGTCCAGGTTAACTCATTGAGAGTTTCTTAATTAGTGGGGGGTTGGGTAGTTCACATTAATCAAGATAATGCCTCACTCATGGCTCAAGTGTTTGTTTAGGCTTGGGATGAGTGGGAAGGCCTGGAATAGGAAGATCAACTGCCTGGTCTGACTAAAGGTATGTTGATCTTGCATGAGTTTGTATGGGGGTCCAGTGGCCAATAGAGGTGGCCAGGGTAACCCAGGATGGGGTTCTGGTAGCCTATGAAGGTTATGCCAGGGTAACCCATAACAAACTATGTGATGACACTCCTCTTACGACAACCTAATATTTCCTTGCCTCTTGTTTCCCTCGATGTTGTGTGCCTCTAGAAGTGGTGTTACTGTCATGTGTTGTGGTAATGTACTTGTACATTATAGTCATGTTATCCCTTGTGTTGTCTTATATCTCTTGGCTGTTGTGGTGGGACCTTAATGCTATCTCCTAGCATGTGGGGTGGACCTTAGGGTTCCACATGGTCGGGTGGAATGTGCTTTGTACTCCATCGAGTTCCCTCACTTGTGCATGCTCGTGAGACTACTTCTGAATATGAAGACTCTTCACTTGTACCAGTCCATGTGGATTATTATTACATGTACTTGTATGGTACCATATTTCTATTGTATCATGTATTTACTTATGATGTACTCTCCTCCCTCATTCAAGGAGATAATGATGTAATGATTTATTATTGCAACTAATTGAACACTCTCTATTGTAATGGTAAATGTAATGGAGGATATTGTCAATTTAATGATCTTGATGTTATTATATTGCTAGCATGAAATGGATAATTTGTATTAGATGATTTGTAAAGGTGATGATTAAATGTAATTACATATTGTTGGTGGAATTGGATTAATGTAATGATTTTTTTGTTCTAACTATTTAGTTATGGGAATCGAGTACCGTAGTCACGGACCTTAGAGGACTTAGGTTAGAATTTAAGTTAATGTTTCATTTACAGTCATGTGTATAGTGCTTTTAAAAAAAAATGTCAGTTTTTAGATGTTCATTATGTTGTCCTCTAGGGTTTCGTGGTGGGTAGTTACAATTCGCATGGCTTATAGATTACTTTTGTAGCATGTGGGATTAATCTTGCAAGATGTGGATTTAGTGAGTAGTGAATTTATAGTTATTGTGATTCCGAGATCAAATATAGGCATAATTATTCAATTTCTAGTCCCAAGATAGTGAATTCTAATACAACATCAAAATTCATTTAATCATTATTATACCTGAAGAGCTAAGTGCCTCATCCCTTGCATTTATATTCCTAATTTAGCATTTATTGATTTTAAATTATCCATTCTCTTAGCTGATTATTAATTAATTAAGGTCGATTTATACGGTTACATTTATTTAATTAACCTAGATTGAACCCATCTATACTTACACTTCCTAGGGTTTTTACCTCATGGATATAACTTCACCTTTCTAGATTTTTTAGGTATAATATAATTATGATAGAACCATTTATTCTTGAATTTAGTAGGGTTTGATTTACATATGCTTATTTATTTTGACTAGGGTTTGGATAAACTTTAAGTGATTTGCATCTCTTATCTCACCCTCCCACCCTTAGGATATTCCATCATTATCTCTTTTTAGGTCTTCTTGCTTGGGTAATATACTTGCATTTATCTTATATTTTAACATGTTCATATCATTATCACATGAAACATGTCCATCATTGATACACTCATGCCCTTTTATGACATGAATGCGAATATGCTTTCTATAAAGGTGTTGTTTTATCATGTGCTATATTTTCCCTCTTTTATGGAATTAGTTAGGGTTTATCCTCTCACATATAGAGATGCTTATGTCATTTTCCCATTAACTCCATGATGACCCTATTGCCTCCTAAAATTGTAACCCTATAATCCTAGAGAACTCAAGACCTAGACTAGGGGACTTGTGTTAATACAAATTAATGAGCTAAAGCTCATGAATAGATTGTGGTAATTAACAACCAATTGATAGTAACAAGAAAATTCTTTGCACCTTAGCTTTACATGGCCAAGGAGGGTGATCCTAAAGGTCTAATATAGACAAAATGACAAAACAATGAGCCTTCGACAAGTCATGCCCTTTATGTACAAACACTCAAAATATATATTACCAAGCATTTAGTACATACTACTTCAATATTAGACAACTTCAATGTTGAAATAACAAGATAAATGACACAATAAAAATATAATGACAATAGAGATGTAATATGATTTCAATGTGATTTAGCCAATAAACTTATATCAATGAAAATAGTGGAGAATCAATTTAGTAAATTGACTATCTTAAGAGTACCTACATAACTTTACAATTTTTACTATTCCATGTTTCCAATATACAAGAAAATTAGAAACAAGAAACTAACATGTGGTATCTAAAACCATGAGACATGGAAATCCAACACACATATGGTCATGGTCAAGAATTTTAGAATAGTATGCAACTCCTCTTACACCTCTTGCACCCCTCTTGTGCATCATAAAAGTAATAGATTCTATCATAATGTTGAAGTTGACCAATATCCCAATCTTAGGTATTCCATTATTAAAATTGGGAATACACAAGAAAAAAAAATCTCTGCTTCATAATAACCATAACAACAAATTTATATTGATTTCATCAAGTTCTCTCCCTAATTTTTACATGACATTATATTGACTTATAAAGCCTTAACTTTTCATTACAAATGCAACCTCCATACGATAAATTCCCACACCTAATTTTTTTGTTACTTATTAAATTAACACCTATTTATTTATTTAACTATTACTAACCATTTTTTTAATCATACATTATTAACTATTCTAAAGATATAATATAAAATCCCAATTTCCCCACCTCATTGCATTAATCCAAATAAATAACATAACACTACATGGATTGAATACAACCCCATCTAGAAATCTAATGAACCATCTCCACCTAATCTCTTGCTCATCCAAGACATACCAAAATAATTGCATCAATAGATCTTTTAATTTGTAAACAAGCTACAAATCCTCTATACCACATGAGAGAACAATTCCCAACCTCAATGCTATATGAAGTAACAACTCTCCTTTGAAATTCCATTATCCTCTAAGCATGTCAAATTTCCTCCTCCAATGCCTACACAATGAAAGAACCACTCTCCTTTTAGAGTGTCAATAAAATCCTGCTCTGGTGTAGAATAAATTAAAAAATATAGATACAATAATCACACCTATTTTAGTGATTATTCTATTCACAAAATAATCAAACATATACACACTAACCATACATATTTAAGAGGTCAAACATGATCCATAAATATTGTCAAGCTCTCCTTCTCCAAGAAGGAGAACAAATGAAGAATTGTTGCTTTTCATGCAAAGGATCATGTCTAAGTGAGCAACTAACTCAATATGGGAAAATTTCCCAACTGATAATACATCTAGCCTCCTCTTTGACCTTAGTTTTACTTTCTATCCACCAAATACAACACCAAAATGTCTAATTTTTTTTCAAGTGTAGTATAGATGACCTCAAAAGTACAAGGGCAAGTGCATGAAATGGGGGACCAAAAGGGGGTTTTAAGTGGCCACTTTTTTTTTTTCCAAAATCAAGAAATATTGATATTGGATGAGAAATTGAAGATAATTACAATTAAAATTTGAAGACATGACAAAAACAAGAGTTGTAGTGCTCTTAATATGTTTTCTTAATTACTAAGTTATTTTGAAAATGGTGGAGATTAAGGGGTTCAAATACAAAGTGCTCCTATTTTGTAAAAAACATAACAGTGTCTGGTGTGTTCCGCCTAAAATGCTAACTTTTTTTTAGTATCTCAAAAATTGCTTTAGTGAAAAAATAGCTAAAACCATGTAGTTTATGCCTAATTTTTCTACTAAATTTTTAATGAATATATGATTTTTTTACTAATTTTCAATGTAGACACATCTTGAAAAATTAAAAAATGAGCATTATCCCCCTATTTGTTTGGAAACTAATCGAAAACCATTTTTTTTTAATGTGATAAAATAGATTCTAGTTTGTAAACATGTAATTTGTTTCAAATTTTGATGAATGGGTTAAAAATGAAACCAAAAATATTGTACATAGGTTTTTGACAAAAAATAAATTAAAGATCAAAACCTTAACATATTTGAAATATAGAAAAAATTACATGGTTAGAAAGCTAGAGAGCTAAACGTTATTATGATATCACACACTCACATTTGTGTGAAGAAAAAATATATTTCTCTCATCCCTCTCTCCCTCTATCTTCATCTCTACCTCTATCTTCCTCTTTCCCTATCTCTTCCCCCCTCTTTGTAGACCTTTATATCTATATCTCTATTTATCTATCTCTATCTCTACACATTTCACCTTCTATCTCTCTCAATCTTTATCTTTATCTATGTTGAACACACGATGATATTAAGAGGGGGGGTGAATCAATATCAAACAATTTTTTACTTTTCAAAACTTAACCAATCACAATTAAAACCATTCAAGTAAGATTTAGCAATTTGGAACACCATGAGAACAAAAGATTTAGGTGGAAACCCTTTCAAGAAAAAATCATGACACAATATTGCATATATATTATAGTTTAATCTTCTTCTTCTTGTAGGTTCCAACCTACTATCAAAGTTTCAAATTTCTATACCAACTGAGCTTCAACTCAGCAAGAGGCTCCAACCTCTACTTGATAGGCTACAACCTATTGAAGGCTCCAACCCCCACATGCACAAAGTTGAGCTTCAACCTGGAAAAATGCTCCAAACTTAATTTGGTAGGTTCCAACCTATTTATCCTTCAATGATTGATATAGTTTACTTCTCCACAAAGTCTTCCTCTCGCAAAACTGATTACATCCTTTACATAAATTTGATCCAAACACAATTTTGGTTCACACATAAATTTGATCTACACTTGAATTTGATCCATACTTTAGATGACAATCTCCCTTCCTAATAATTTTCCTTCTATCAAATGGTTATTCTATTAGAGCTTCTTCATAAATTCAACATATACTCCCTTTTAGATTTGCACAAATTTCTTATCAAGTTTATGAAAACAACTTATATCACTTTATGAATGATTTGCACATGTTTTTCATAAAAGACAACATTAATTCCTCGATACACATCTGAATTACTCTTCATAACTTTCTGCCTTTTCTTTTTAATCCACTCTTCACTTAAATATTTTCATTTTATTGCTTAATGATCTTCAAAGTAAATCAGAATTATTTTCATATTTTTGCTTATAGTTTTATTTTTCTTCTGAAACTATTTATTGAAAAACTTGTTGCCTTTTTATTCCCTCTTCAAACTTTATTTATACCATTTTCTTTTCCCAAAGGATATGTTTTTTTGGTTGCTTCCTTTTAATGAATCGATGTGCCTTTTGAGCTTAGTTCCTTCCTTTATAAATCACACCCCTTGACAATTTAATCATGCCTTTTATTTGTTATTTTTTAATTTTTATCACAAAGGGAATCACTGCTATATTAATCTCTTCATTATAAATGAATAGCTGCCTTGTAAAATAATTACTACTCCTTATTACTCGCTTCCTATTATCTTTGTTTTATTCATTTTTTTGTTTTACTCATTTTTGTGTTTTTCACAATTGTCTTTTCTGATTTTTGTCTTATATTACTCTTTTTTCTCATTCACTTACTGTTGCATAATTCATATATAATAATCGCTGCTTATATTCATCATTTATTTTTTCTTTCATAATACATTACTGCCTAATATCATATTAATCACTATCATACAAGCTTGACCACCAAATATGATTATATGCATGGAATTTGTTGCTCTAATCAAATGTTTAATCGTTGTTCTTTATATCATTTTTTTTTTCTCTTTTTAGTCATATATAAATAATAACAACCTTTTTATTTTCTTTAACCAATGCCTCTTATATATTTTTCATTGCTCAAGCCACTATCCTCCATGGTTCTTTTCATTTTCCAATATAGTCAAAGCTAATATAGACAATATATCTACAAGTACTTTATCTTCTATATATATCTAGGTCTAACATGGCAACTTCATTTTCTCCATTAAATCTCTATCAACTTTCATAACTTAATTGAGAGTCTAGTCCAAATATGGAAGATTCGCCATTATCCTTGTATACCTTTGACATCAATGACAACATTTCCAACAATCTCCCCCTTTGTCATTGGTGGCAACATAATCAGAATTCTCTCTTTTTCTTTGCCCCCCCTTATTCTCTCTCCCTATTTGACATCAATGGCAAAGGGACGCTTAATATACTTCTTTTCTTCATGATATGATTGTTTCCTTTCTGATGCTCCCCTATCATGCCCCCAAAATTGCAATACTAGAAGTGTTGAAATGCAAATAAATAAATAAATTACATAATAATATAAATATTAAAATTATATAAATATAATTTATTATTAGTATAATTATATTATTAGAATAAATGTTAAATATATATATATATATATATATAAATGAATATAGAATAAATATATTAATAATAAATTTAGAGATATAATATATTAATATAAAATAAGTAAACATAAAATAATATGGAAGTTGTGATCAAGTGCAACAATCAAGAAGTGCAACGATTCACTATTCAAACAACAACAGTTAATGTTTTTAAGGCAATGGTTAGGATAAAAGGCAGCGATGGTAACTAAAGAGAATAATACAATCTTTAAAAGTGTTAGGATTAGGTGTTGTGCACCTTGCATAATGCTTATACTTTTTAATTTATTATTATGTGTGTGGTGCACCTAGGGGTACCTAGATGGACGTGCATCACTAGGAGTTATAGTGTTGGGGCCACTTTATGTTGTATGTAACATTGGGACCTAATTGTAAGATGCAATTATTTAATATTGGGGAATAATAAAATATAATAAAGTACCCAATATTAAATGAGGGGTCACATGATTTTCTAAGTCATGGTTTTGGGCATATGGTTTATGTAATACCACTTGGTGGTTTTGTGGGAGCTTGCTTCTATAAAAGCAACCACAAGGGTAGTTGTCTAAGGTTGGAGAGTTTGTTGCAGGTTAGCAGGTTGAGCTTGTGCATGTGTGAGGGTTTGAAACATGGCATAGGATGTGTGGATTCATGCTTGGTCACATGGAATGCATGGATAACTTGTGCTTCAGAAGTGTTCATGGAGTCTCTGAAGATGTATTGTAATGGGTTTTCATCACTGAATAATACATGGAATGTGGATGCTTTTGGAGGCTAGGTTTTTCCCTTTTGAAGGTTTTCCCAGGGTATATCTTGTGTCATCTTTCATGGGTATGTTGTCTATTCTCATGCATGTTGATGTTGAGTATTTACTTGCATGATTTTAGATTTAGGTTATGTGGAAATTGTCATACAATGGCTACAAGTTTCCTAGAAAAGGGTCTGAAGGTAGTGATTGAAATTATAAAGGTAATGAACTCTATTCAAAGGAATGAACAATAGCAGTTGAAGATAAATAAAAACATTTTAAAAAAATAGCATAAGGGAATTGTAAACAAAGGGTGGTTTCTATTCAAAGAGTTACCTCTATTCAAAGAGGTGCCCCTTTTCATGGAGACACAGGGATATAAAAACTAGAACAATTCAAATGAGTAAGGGGATCATGAAATAGAAAAGGATAAGAAATCTGAATACAAAATCATTGAATGAGAAGGAGAAAAGAACTAGATAGGATATAAGGGGATTTAGCTGAAATATAATAACATCAAATGAGGATAGAAATATAGGGAGTATTTTTTGAGTATAGCAACAAATAAATTAGTATGATATAATCAGATTTGGAAGAAGAAATATATGAGAAGTGTTAATGAGAGATATATGAAAGCAAATGATCAATCTGTAATAAGGAGAGTAAGTTTAATATAATTACATACAAATATATGTATAAATATATGTTATATATAAATGCATATGTTCATTGGAAGATTGAAATCAATTAGAAATATATATGTGTGTGTGTGTGTTATACAATTATGTAAGAATGATGTTTGCAACAATTATTAATCCTTGTTAGTCATTATTCAATTGAAACTAATCTGTTTCTTTCTCTTTAAGAAATATCTTCTAGATATTGGGAACATATTGATTGAAGAAGAAGAATGTTCAAATCAACAATCATCTACAGGGAAAATCAATAAAAAGAAAATAGAGGTCTTCCATCCTCTTAATTGGAAATGATTGATAAGTTGGCATGCACACAATAGATTGATTTCTTGAATCAATGGTATGAAATATGGTTTGGCAATAATTGGTCATGAAGGGATGAGGTAGGACTGCAAAGGGAGAACTATGAGTAGGGAACCCTATTATGTAAAAGGGAGAACTACGAGAAGGGAACCCTATTATGCAAAAGGGAGAACTATGAGTAGGGCACCCTATTATGTAAAAGGGAGAATTGTGAGAAGGGAACCCTATTATGCAAAAGGGAGAACTACGAATAGGGAACCCTATTATGCAAAAGAGAGAATTGTGAGAAGGGAACCCTATTATGCAAAATGATAAACTATGAGGACACCCAATTGCAGCCTCCCAACTATCCCTAAGTGAATCAATTATTGATGAAAATGAAGAAAGGTCTTCAATCATAAGAGGAGAGGTTGGCATGATGGAGGAGAATTGTGTAAATCCCTCACTATGTACACAACCTCATGATGATGGTTGAGGACCATCGATTAAGGACCACATGAGGCCACAAAGGATAAGGTCCTGCTGTTGGGCCTAGAGGAGGATACTTGGGGACCTCATCATGTCCTCCTCATTATGGTTGAACCCACTTAGTCCTTGTGACTCATATAATGATATATAATATTTATTAGACTTAGAATTAAATGTATTTCATGGATTATTTCTTTCATATTCACCTAACCTGGTTGTCGGTTTCCATGACCAAAATTACATTATCTCAATTTTAAGTAGGAATTATATCTTTAACTATAATATGCTATTGTTTTCATTTGGAATTGTGATTTCAGGGTGAAATATAAGGTGATTCCAAAAGGGGACATTACAAGTAGTATTAGAGCATGTTCCTACCAGCTTGCGGGACATACCAACTTTAACCACCATTCAATTAGAATTAACTATTTAACCTTCTTCTTAAGTAGGCCAATCATGTGTTTCTATAGGCGCATGCCTTCCATGTGTATAATTTGTGACTTTGAGTATTCACATGTATACCTTGTGACTTTGTGAATTCATGTATATACTTTGTGACCTACATGTATTTATGTGACTATGTGTATACCTTGCATAAACTTTGTGACTTCAAGTGTATATTGTGTACTCATGTGTATATTGGGTGACCTTGGGATGGTGGATGGACCCGCGATGTAGTATGAGATGCACCGAATCCCCTTCCTAGTTGTTATACTTGACCTTATGGGGTTGAGGATGGACCCGCGATGTAGTATGGGATGCATTGCATCTTCTTCCCATTTGTCCAATGGTGCAAAAGACTAGAGGAAATGATAGGATCCATAGTGTAGTGTGTAATGCACTGATATTCTTTCTATTTGAGATGCATTATGGAAATGTGTTAGTTATCCATTGTGCATGTGATGAATATTAGATCTAAACATTGTGTATTTGTGATGTATGGTGGAGCTCGTCATTGTTTTTATGGTTACTTTATGCTTAAAAACTATGAAAATGCTAAAAATGTTGTCTGTCAAAATGCTTCTAAGGTTGGGAGGTAGTAACAAATTAAATTATCTAAAACTAAATTATTATTAATATCCAAATGCAATAATGAAGAATTGTAACTATTGAAGTGGAAAGGTGCGATCCCCCAAATCCGTGATACAAAAGGAGAGCATTTCATCCACACCTTCATTTGAAGGATTCAATTAAAATAGAACCTTAAGAGACTTAAATTCAGTTCTCAAAGATAGTGAAGATGTGTGAAATGTGAAAAACTATCACCCTTCAAATATGAAAAACTATTACCCCATCAAAAAATAAATATAAAAAGGGGGAATCACCTCCCTATAAAGAAACCATCAATCGAAAATGAATCTAATGTTCAATCAGCTTGGAAGTAAAGTATTGCTATAAAACGTAGTCATGAAGAGTGGTGGCTCCTTTCCGAAATTAATATGAGGGATGAATCAATTCATTGACATTCAATCAAAAATCACCACCCATCAAGAAATCCAACAATTCTTTTCCAAGATATGAAAATGGAGATATCTCAAACATGAATGACGACCTTTAATTAATTTGGGAGACTGGAACACAAATTAGAAAATAGGGTAAAACTATAAATTTAAGCCATGTTGCTTGCTAGCAATGCTAAACTATTATACATCTTTTTCATTGACTTGATCAACCCCATAAACTTGTACTTAAGTATTAATTACTAATAGGAATGATAGATGTTTGACTAAAACACTATAAGCTCCTCATTAGAAACAAACTGGTCTCAAACTATGTTTCAATGTTTACACAAAATAAAACATACTTTATCTAAGGGAAATTATCATTCAAATATTGCAAACGTGATTTGACACAAAGGATTGGGATCTTGATATTCACAACATTCCCACAATCCATCATGACTTTAGATTTCAACAAAGGGAAAAAAAGAGTTTGTATCATTGCCTAGGATCCTTGAGGTAATGAAATGAGAGAAAACTTATCTTAAGTAACAAATCTTGCCAATTTCCAAAAATCTTGGTTTTTTTATTGAGAGATATTGGGAAATAATAGTACATAAGACAATAAATTTCCCTCATACCTTAGGGGATGGTATTAACCTTATTGGTAGTAAATCGAGGCAAATAATACTAATAGTTACTCTCCAAGGACATAGGGTCAAACATAACCAAAAAAACCATCACTTCGTTTGGAATTCCTACAATTGAGACTAATATTGTGTGATTGTTTGAGGACAAGCAATCTTGGGAAGGGTGAATGTCATGCCCCCAAAACTTCCAATACTAAAAGCATTGAAATGGAAATAAATAAATAAATAACAATAACAATATAAATATTAAAATTATATAAATATAATTTAATATTATTATAATTATAACTATTAGAATAAATGTTAAAAAAAATATAAACTAATATAAAATAAATATGGGTGATCCCACAATATTGGTTTACAATTTTTGGCCAAACTGGACATTGAAATAATTTTTTCTAACTAAATCTTTACTTTCGGGCACCTATAGCGGCTAAACCATGAAGAATTTGAAGATGATGCAAACTAGAGTTTCGTGAAATTTTGTTTGTAGAATATTCTAAATATATTTTTTTTCAAAATTTTTGGAATCAGATTGCACTTCTTTTTCTATCTCCTTCAAAAACTAGTTTTTTTCATAAAACAACATTTTTAAGGAGTGATGCTCACCGTATAATGCATAACTTTTTTTCCATGAAGGATAAAATTCTAGTTCTTTTGGGTTTAGATGTGTAACTCTGATATCTAGTGCTTCCACTTGATTAGATAGATTTTTATTGAATATTTTTTCTTTAATCAAGTTTTGAAGTCAAACAAATTACAATTCAGACATAAGTGGACTGTATAATGCATAACCTTTTTTGTATGTATTGAAATTCTTTTTTTTGTTGGATCAAGGACTTCAATATCTGGTGCACTCATATTTTTCAATTTTTTTTTGATAATCTGCTATTTTTCCACATGAACAAAACATAGAGCTTGATTTTCGGTGAAAAACCTATGTTTGCTAAAACTAAAAGAAAAATACATAATAAAACCAAAATATATTAAAATTACAATCGTTGGATAGCTCGTTGCAAGGACTACCTGATTCCACTTGGGTTTGTGAAGTCTCCTCCATTTTCATCCTCAACCCGAGCTTTGAAACAAAAAATTCTAGAATTTTTTTATGCCAAAGGATGACAAGGTGGGAATTAGGGGGTTCGAGCGAACTAGAGGGGGTTTGAATGAACCCCCAAGGATTTGCTCAAACCAGGGTTCATTCAAACCCCCTCTCAAAAAAAAAATTCCTTTATTTTTTTGGTGGGAATGGGGTCCACCTTGCATTTAATTGGTTCACACAAACCAGGGTTCATTCAAACCATTTTTTGGTTTGCTCGAACCAAATGGTTCATTCAAACTCCAAAAACCATTTTTTTTTTGTATGGGGTCATTTTTTTCCACTTTTCCTTCCTCACTCAAATTGTAAACCCTTTTGTGGGTTTACCCAAATATTAATAATAAATTCAAAGATATAATAAATTAATATAAAATAATATGGAAGTTGTGATCAAGGGCAACAATTCACTATCCAAACAACAATGATTAATGTTTTCAAGGAAATGATTAGGATAAAATGAAGTGATGGTAACTAAAGAGAATATGACAATATTTAAAAGGACTAAAGGAAACTGTTGAAATTATAAATGCAATTAACTCTATTCAAAGGGATATGTGGTAGTACTTGAAGATAAATAAAAGAATTTGAAAAACAATTATCATAAGGGAATTGTAAAAAAAGGGTGACGTCTCTTCAAAGAGTTGCCTCTATTCAAAGAGGTTCCTCTTTTCATGGAGACACAAGGATATAAAAAGTAGAACAATTCAAATGAGTAAGGGGATCATGAAATAGAAAAGGATAAGAAATCTGAGTACAAAATCATCAAATGAGAAGGAGAAAATAATAGGATAGGATATAAGGGGATTTAGTAGAAATATAAGATCAACAAATGAGGACATAAATACAAGGAGTATTTTCTTAGTATAGCAAAAAATAAATTAGTATGATATAATTAGATTTGTAAGAAGAAATATATGAGAAGAAGAAGATGTTTCAATGAGAGATATATGAAGGCAAATGATAAATCAATAATAAGGGGAGTAAATTTAATGTAATTACATACAAATATATGTGGGTATGTGTAGGATCATGATGGGCCAAAAAGTGGCGATATGATGGGTCTGTGTAGGTTATGTGGCTGACAACTTTCTTTTTACCCAAAATTGATGAAACGAAAAGGGTTTTTAAAGGAGATTCTCAGATTTCCACCCATATAAATTATTCTTTAATTTAAATTTAATAAATAATTATTATTCATTTTCTATTTGAATTACGACTAAAGTCCTAATTAATAGTGATTGAAAAACATCTATAGCTTTCAAATGGTATCACATTTTTTTGAATCAAACATGCATCACATTCTATGCTTCACATAATATAGGATTAAAATAATAAAAAAAAATTTCATGAATTTTGACCAAGTTAAGTGGTTAGACATACGATTTTTATATTTTTTAAAAGTTGTAATAAAATTCATAATTAATTATTTACTTGGAAAAAATTACAAAAAATATGGATCACATCGGGACATGAGTCCTCTACTTATATCTAAAATATTATAAAAAAATATTGTCATTTTATTGTAGTTAGGGTGGTTAGACAGACACCTACTTATTTTTTCCCTGAAATTTAAGTACTACTACATTGAAAATTCAAATTTTCACTAAATAGATTTTTTTTTTTTAAACCTATTAGTTTAGAAACTACATCCAATTTTCTATAGATTCTATTCTTACATATTTTTGAAATAATATAGATAACTTATTAAAAAATTTACGTCAAGTTCCCTAACTTTGATTTTTCTAAATTTTTTGCCACTTAAGGCCCTATTTTTTCCATGATGATCCTGCACATGCCCATGTATAAATATATAATATATATATATATATAAATGTATAAGTTATATATATATGTTCATTAGAAGAATGAAATCAATTAGAAATAATTATATATATATATATATATGTTATAAGATTATATAATAAATGACGCTTACAACAATTATTAATCCTTATTAGTCATTATTCAATTGAAACTAATCTGCTTGTTTCTCTTTAAAAAATATCTTTTGGATATTGGGAATAGATTGATTGAAGAAGAAGAATATTCAGACCAACAATCATTTGTACAGGGAAAATCAATAAAAATAAAATAGAGGTCTTCCATCCTCTCAATTGGAAATGATTGATAAGTTGGCATGTGCACAAAAAAATGATTTCTTGAATCAATGGTATGAAATTTGGTTTGGAAATAATTGGTCATGATGGGATGAGGCAATTTTGAGTAGGGAACCCTATTATGCAAAAGGGAGAACTACGAGAAGGGCACCCTATTATGCAAAAGGGAGAACTGTGAGAAGGACACCCTATTGTAATATCCCAACTATCCCCAAGTGAATTAGTTATTGAAGAAAATAAAGAAAGGCCTTCAATCATAAGAAGGGAGGTTGGCATGATGGAGGAGACCTATGTAAATTCCTCACTAGGTACACCACCTCATGATGATGGTTGAGGACCATCAGTTCAGGACCACATGAGGCCACAGAGGATAAGGTCCTACTATTAGGCCTAGGGGAGGTTACTTGGGGTACCTCATCATGTCCTCCTCATTATGGTTGAACTCATTCAATCCTTGGGACTCATATAATGATATATATAATATTTTTTAGAATTAGAATTAAATTTATCTCATGGATTGTGTTTTTCATATTCATCTAACATGGTTGTAGGTTTCCATGAATAGACTTACATCATCTCAATTTTAAGTAGGAATTATATCCTTACCTATAATTTGCTACTGGTTTCATTTGGAATTGTGATTTCAGGGTGAAATATAAGGTGATTCCACCCTCACTACATACACCACCTCATGATGATGGTTGAAGACCATCGATTAAGGACAACATGAGGCCACATAGGATAAGGTATTGAGTTGTTGGGCCTAGGGGAGGGTACTTGGGGCACCTCATCATGTCCTCTTCATTATATTTGAACCCACTTAGTCCTTGAGACTTGTATAATGATTATATACTCTTTCTTAAACCTATAATTAAATGTATTTCATGGATTATGTCTGTCATATTCATCTAACATGTTTGTATGTTTCCACTACTGGACTTACATCATCTCAATTTTAAGTAGGAATTATATATCTTTAACTATAATCTGCTATTGGTTTCATTTGGAATTGTGATTCCAGGGAAAAATATGAGGTGATTCCAAAAAGGGGACATTACATCCCCATTTTATGGATATTTTCTAATGCTCTCCCTTTCTATAATATTCCTCGTTCTCTAACTCTTCATTTTGACATCTATTCTCTTTACACATAACTCTCTCTTGTTGTAGCTCTCCACCTTTCTATAGCTTTTCCTTATTTTCATTAATGGTAAATGGAATTTATTAACCTCTATCTTTTGTATTCTATGGCATCATTACATCAATAGGAACTCGAATATAAGTATAACCATCATAACTTATTATTTTCCATCCCTCTTCTCTCGTTGTCATCTTTCTATAACCTCTTGCCATTCTTCACATTGTCGTCATTCTATACATGATCATTCTCATTAGATTTCCACTCTTTCATATTAAAACATTTCCTTGTTATAATCTTTATCTTATATGATAATTTCATTACTTCAATATTACTATAGGTTTCTATCTCTTGACTTGAAGACAATCATTATTTTCAATGTGTCATGCCTTTGATGCCTAAATCATCATTCCCACTATACCTTGTCTTTCAAAATGTTGCCATGTATTTTTTGTCAATTATCTTATTATACATGCTTTGACTATACTCTATTGGAGTGTTTATAATTTTTACATCTCATGTTTTTAACCTCCATCATCCTAAGAGCATAACTTAATAATCTTGTTGCATGCTTCGTTAGTCTCTCTTTATGTTCCCCAATCATATCTTGTATTGTCTTCTTTATGGAGCTAAAATAATGAAATGGTTAGCTCCCCCTAAACACGTACAAAACTTCAAGGACTTAGTGATATCTCTTGTACATGATGCACAAGAATAGATTCTTCCTTCTTCTCATTATCTTGCTTGTGTTCCTTTCTCCATACCCTTGTAGATTCTTCCTTTTGTTTTTTCATATCTTCCACTTTCTTGTTCTACTTAGGGTATTCCACAAAATTGTTTATAAAAAATCGTGGTGTATGGCCATAGCTTTTGTACTTGTAGTGCACACACCATTGTAATCCACCAAATAACCAAAGGAAATATACTTTCTTCTCGATGATGCATAAGCACTTCTATTCTTGTTCCAGCCATCATTTCTTGCTTGTGTTGTACAATTTCTTGCCTTATGACCAAAATGGTTACACTTATAACATATGATGTCATCCTTTCTATTTGGAAACCCATAAGAGCTTCTATTCTTGATCCAACCACTATTTCTTGCATATTTCCAACAATATATATCTTTGTGACCATAGTTATTACAAGAATAGAAATAACCATTAAAGGATATTGAGACTTGTTCATTTGTGCTTGCCTTGGAGGAAATGATCTTGTGAAATTTTCCATGTTGTGTCTATGAGGAATATTACTTTTTTTGTGGAACATTATTTTCCTTCCTCTTGTTGTTTTCATTATTGATGGAACTTTTGAGAATATTTGGATAGCCTTTTGGTTTCTCTTCATTTCCTTTCTTTGATGGCTCATTTGAAGGTTGATCCATTTTTTAACTTTTCCCTTTTTCAAATCCAACCCCACTTTTGTCCATGTGTGATTTTGGTCATTTATAATTTTATCTAAAATTTTGAACTTCTCACATTCTTCAATTCTTGATTTAATTGCACCACATTCTTTTCCAAATCCTTCCTTAGTGATATAGTTTTGGATTCTAAGTTTTCACAATTCTCTTCATTTTTCTTTAACTTTCTTTTCATTCCTTCCTCAATCCTTTTTTCCTCTTCACACTTTACTTTTAGATCTAAGATTATTTTCTTGGTTTCTTCCTCATTCCTTTTTACCTCCTCATATTATAATTTTTGTTAGGAAATAATGCATAATGCATAATACCCACAATCTTAATTTATTTCCTCCATAACCCCATGAGAGAAAAACATACATACAAGTAACCATAATACATAGATTAAATAGACAAGCCACAAGATACTATAATATATACTGTGGGAAAACCTTCAAGAGGGAAAAATCCAACCTCCAAAAACATCCATACTCCATCTATTATTCAACAATGAAACATTACAAGAGTTACAATGAATACCTTTGAAGAATCAAGGCTCTCCAATGCATCCTCCATATTTCCAAGCATGAATCCACACATCCCATACCACACTTCACACATGCACTCTTCAAAAAGACTCAATAATGAAAACCCACTCACCTGGCCAACCTTATGTTGGAAAAAGCAAGGACAAACAACTGAGAGGGGCGGGGGATGAATCAGTTGTCATAGAAATTTAAACTTTACAAACTTAACTTAACTTTAATCTTAGATTAGTATTTTACCTTGGACAGGAGATTCACCAGATTTTATGGTCATCACTTTGCTATCCTTAACCACTTCCACCACAAGGTATAAATTTCTCTACCTCATTATTTATTTTGTTCGTTGAGCAATAGCGTTGAGGAACACAAGAAAAATCTCAGGAGATACCCTATTCTTCATCCTGGTCTTATTAGGTTAATATATGAACATTATCAAAGCATGCCAACTTTTTCCAAACCAGTTGCCTCCACGATGTTTGAGGACTATAATATAGACAATGGTGGTTCAGAGAATCATTCTAAGCCTAACCCAGAGAGAATTGTTGAAGCCCACCCATCCCCTGTTCTGTCTAGTAAGAAAACCCAACTTTGTAAACCCCAACTCGTGAAAGCTAACCCTGAGATCTTCCCTGACTGCCTGATTCCCTTAAAGAATCCTACTCTCAAGGGTTCCCCTACCAATAATTTGGTTTCCTACTCTATGGATTCTTTGGAGGACAAAACTGAGAACCATGAAGCTAGCATAAATTTTGTCTTTACCCCTCCTACCTCTTTCAGAGATGATGGAACCAAATTTCCTAGCTCCCCTAACCTGGATGATTTTAACCTCATTTTAGACCAGGATCAATTTGGAGATATCCTTTCATCTACTAGAAGTGGCGTTGGTGACATTTTCAGGGTTATGAAATGGGCCTATCAAGAAATTAATGATCTTAATCTCAGAAATAGGGTTCTAAAAAGCAAGTTGGAGGAATTGGAATTGAAGCTGTCCACTCTTAGCAATGAAGAAGGAAAATGAAAAAAGAATAATACTAGAATAGGAGATGATGACATTGAGGACAAGTACAAGACTCTAGAAGCTAAATTTGTTAAAATAAAAAATAACATGAAAAATGTTGTGGAATAAAACCATAGAATGGCAAGGAACAAGGCCATCATCATCAATGCAATGTCTGAAAAGTTGGAAAAGTCGCAACAGGGCTCGCTGGTTGTTGATCTAGAATAGGACAAGGATAAAAGTAAGAACAAGGACCAAGGAATATCGAAAAGGACCCGTTCCAACCTTAAGAGGAAGGTGCCTCCTATTACCCAGATGGTCCAGATCTTAAAGAGAGGGGTTTAGGAAATGAACAACATGGAAGCTGAGATTGCAAAAGCTTTAAAGTTCCAAGTTTAGTCATTGTTGGTGTTTTGTATGGTCTTTTTGGGACTTTTCTATGGCCCTTGCTAGCTTTTTTGGTGGCCGTGGCTTTGTCATTTTGTTGTCTTTTCTACAACCTCTCTATTTTTAGGGGTCTTTGACGATATTTTCTTATGCTTGTAAACTTTGTGGTTTTGGGTCCTTATAAGACCTATTTTTTCCTCTTTCAAAAACTTTAATCTTAGATCTGATGAATAAACAATTAACCATAAGCAAGTAACACATCAGAGAAACAAAGAACAACAATATTTTTTACGTGGAAACCCTATTAGGGGAAAAACCACGGTGGATGTCAATCCACAAGATTATACTCTATTAAAAGTATAAAGGAAAATTATAAGGGGAATGCACATGCATTCAAGCTCACTGCCTAGAGCTAACTGCTCAATTACAAATAGAAGAATCACTGTCTTACAGAAATATTCAAATTAAAACCATCCAGAAATTTGAACTGAGAGAATGGCTTATATCCAAGCCTAATTATAGTTCCAATTAGGCACAATACTTCTGTATACTTTGCTCAACCTTCTACACACTTTCTCTTTAATGATATTCACACTTATGCACACAAGAGCACACAATGCATACTCAACACACTAACGACACTTCGCATACTCAACACACTAACCACACTTCGCATACTCCTCATACTATCCACACAATTGCTTCTTATATATCCGCCACAAAGATTTCACCATAACAAAGTCGGCTAGAGGAAAATAATATATTTTTAATGTCGGCTCAAATGCATAATTAAATTTTCAATGCGCACCCACCAAGGTCAGCCACAACATAGTGTGACCCAAATTCACTTCTCCAAAACAATAATACTCCAATTAATCATTCCTCGAACATCCACAACACACTAGCATTAACATGTCGGACAGGAATGAGAAAAATTGAACATGTGCAAGAAAATATTTTCAATCATGAGCTTCACTGGATCATGTGGACGTACCAAAAAGATAGAGGATGAACTAGAGACATTTGAAAAAAACTAAGAAATAGCAGAGAGACATCCACGACAACCGAGATAACCAGGAACATACAATCTTCATTCATAAACTCTAACAAAGACTAGCAAAACACTGTTAGAGCACAAATTGCACATGAATTCATGTAGACCTTTGAAAATTTTGGTAGATTATCTAGAAATACTCAACATTAAACCCTTTGATCCACAACAACTAACCATTTACTTACATAACATAATATCTTCATGACCTACACAATTCAGCATAGTTCCACTAGGAACCTGGAACACATTCACTTATAATTTTCTCAATTTCCTCGACATATACATCACTTAGAACATCAAAAGCTAATAGTGTTGACATCAATGAAAACCACATATCAACACCACATCACACCATCCAACAATTTCCCAACACCTTAACCACTAAATATGTTCTTTCTTTTATAGACTCAAGCCCACACAAATACAACTAAGTGGTAAGATAAAACCATGTACTACAAAATCACTAGAATACAAAAATACTAAACCCTTATTTAATATTGGGTACTAATTTTTCACTTTATTTAATGCTTTCCCCAATATTAAATTATTAGCTCATATCTCTCATATATTAAATAATAATAAAATGTTACAATACAACATAAAGTGGTCCCCAAATAATTACCTAGTGTGATTAACCACACCTCCTAGGTGCATCGCAACTAAATAATTATTTAATTACAATATTATAATTTAAAAATTATGCAATGGTGTACAACACCATATCCCAACATTCTCCCACTTGTTGTATACATTACATAAGGGATCAATCAATGAAATACACCATCACATCCATACATGAAACTGCATGAACCTCTAACATGCTATCATGCTCCCTCAAGATACCTGCAATAAAAAAAAAGTGACTACCATCTCAAGCAAGAACTCCTCTCATCCTCCAATTTCCTACCTATGGAAGAAAAGAAACATGCCAAGGTGAAGATGCACCAATCCAAGAACACAAGCATCAAATCCAAGTGATAAAAAAGGGCTTCAACCAAGCTGATAACAAAGGTGAAAAACCCACATGATTGGAAATAACATCCACAACACATGCTAATACATCCAATCATCCATGCCTCCTAGGTACCAATACCATCATTAAACTCATGCCAATGACATATGCAACCCATAAGTTACAATCACAAGCTCCTCGTATCAAACTTGTCAATGAAGATCATACATATCCAAGAACTCCCACTACATAGGTAATTCCAAAGCATATTAAGTCTACCAATCAACACTATATCAAGGTGTGATAAATGATCAACAATGAAGTACCAAGAACAGTCATAATGATCCACACATGCAACAACAACAGTGCATAATCTCTCACAACATGTCACAACATGTCACCACAATCCTCCCAAGTCATAAGAATATGAACCTCCAGGAAGGAACCATAGAATGAATAGAGAAAACATATAAACCATAACATGTCCTTCTACCAACACCTCAAAGTGCAATTTTTTCAAGCATGATCTCCCTACAACCCCAAATGAAAATCCTCAACAACACCCATAATGTTCAATCTCTTAGATCAAACATATGAATCATGTATAATGACAACATGGATGTAAGCCTCTCTAACCAAGAAGATTAAACTCAAAGTATCTATTCCCAAATTAGGAAATCAAGCCATTAAACATCTCCTAAAATCCTCATCAATTAATGATAACATAAACTCATATGCATAAGGAGATAACCATGCTAAACATCTCTCAAGATGAATCTTCTAGAACTAACTATCCATAGCTCAAGATCCATATCTATGAATGATAAAGAATCATAAACTCATGCTAAAAAATCTTCAAATGAGTCTCCTAAAATAAATCACCATGTCTCAACTCATTCTCATGAGAAATCAAAGTATGAAACATAAACATATAAAAAATAGGATGGGCAATACCTATTAGATGATAAACCACCGAGTAGACCAAGAGTGGGGAATGAGAATGCTCCTCCAAGATAACCAAGTCATCATGACTCACTCCACGAGAAATCTCCTCTATTGGTCCATCATGAACTCACGTCCGTATATGGGTGGAGGCTCCTTGGTTTCCATGATGAAACCTCCAAAGAGTAACTATCTCAAGCAAATGTATCTAAGCCCAAGAGAAATCTAGCCTCACCCAAGTCTCCAAGTATCCACAAGCACCTCCAACCAATCAATCCATGCTAAGCTCCAAATGAAACACCATACTTTCATGAAGCACCCAAGAAAATGACCAATGTACTCAATACCATGAGAACCAACGAGATCAATGTCAAATATCCAACTATATAATCAAGAATATATCATGACATCGATGACCTAACTAGCTCCTCCTAGGTGATCACATGAAACAATGCATACATCCTAGTCTTAAGAGAACATGTACCATGTCAAAACTCTAATCTAGAATCAAGAGTATATCATGAAACAATAACAATCACACTCTAAACCAAGAATCAACATCTCCAATCACATGAAGATAACCATCTCCAACGATGAATCCATGTCACTTCCAACAACTCCCACTGAACTGTGATACTGAGATACACATGGAATCATGACAACCATCTTCTCCATGAAGATCATCCAAGTCCACATATGCAACTGAAATTCCAATCATACCAAGTAGAACCAAGATCTCCAAGCCAAGAAGATATAACCACCATCAAACCATCAAGAACCAATCTTACACTGCCAAGTCATCACCGTCAAAATCTCCCACTCAAAAGTGTAACCAATGAAATGCAACAAGCTATCATGACATCATGATAAAACCACATGCTACAAGTCCCATCAACATACTAATCATGTACTCTAACCCTCCATCCTCTCACTCAAAGCAATATACTAGTGAACAAATGACCAAAAATAAGGTCAACTAACAAAGTTTGCATCAACACTAAAACAATCTCATGGATATAGACAATCCACATCTAAGTCACCTCATTGCAAGAAAATGGGTAGCTAATCCATAACCTACATAACTCGTAGATACCAAATAAGAAAGCATGCAAACTCATCATCACATTAGAAACCTAAAACTTGAAATATCAAAGAAGATAAGTTTTTAGACATCAAGAATGAAACACCAAATCAACCACAAATCTGATTTTCCAAACATGCCAACAAATGAGTAACCATAGTCAAGGAACCAAACAATCATCAAGGAGATAGAAAATCCACATCCGAGTCATCCCATTGCAAGAAATCATCAACACTAAAACAATCATGTGGATATAGAAAACCCACATTCAAGTCATCCCATTGTAACAAAATGGGTAGATAATCCATAACCTGCATAACTTACAGATACCAAACAATGAAGCATGCAAACTCATCATCACATTAGTAACCTACAAATTGAGATATCAAAGAAGATAATTCTATATACATCAAGACTCAAACACCAAATCAACCACATATCTAATTTTCCAAACACGTCCACAAATAAGTAACCATAATCAAGGAACCAAACAAGCATCAAGAAGATAAGAACAACCTCCTAACATCAAATCAAATCACCATAAAACAACCACATACATGATCATTTCGTGCTAATGCTCAAATGTACCTACATATCCATGACACCATAATCATAGCCAATGTTGTACCTGCACTCAACTATTACCCACACGAGATTCCAAGTCTCCACTCATGTCAAACCATGTCCTCAAAACTTAAGACAATATGTGTATCTGCCTCCATCAAAGTCTAACTCTAAAAAAACTTGTAAGTCTATATCAGGAAGAACCAAACTGATAATTAGTTGTATCATCATAAATATCATATAAAAAATTTACTCCCTCAAGGTTTTGCCTCTTGACTTGTCTGGATGCTCACACAATCACACCCCGAATCTCAGGCACCTACAAGTGAAAAAACAAGTACCAAAATCATCCTACACCACAAAATGAAAATCTACCTAAACCACTATGTATTACATTGTGCATGCTCTCCAACACCTATTCAAAATTGAAAATTTGATTATGTATGCAAAAGTTATGCTCAAAACTATAAAAAAATGAATATATGACTTTCAGGCTCCAAAAATTGATCAAAATAGAAAAATTATGGAACCAAACTTTTACCACTAGGTAGTGTATAGAACCACCTTTCGAACGAGTATAAGAAGTTGAAAATCCAACATCCTGGGTGAAAGTTATGCCTCTTGGAAGAAAATTGTCCAATTTCAATATAGGTGGCTAACTTGATGCACTATTAAAATGAATTTAATTTTTTAATTTTCAAAATTTCCAAATAAAAAGGTGGCCAATTAATTTAAGTTTAATTTTAAAATATTTTAAATTTTAAATCAAACCCATGGCTTAATGGACCCGACCACACTTTTCAAAACACTTTAATTTATAATTTTCTCTTAAAACTTTGAAAGTTGTGGTCTTAATAATAGATTGCAAGTAGTTAGGACATTTTAATATGTGGTGGATTTAATAAGATTTTGGGTCTAGGTGTGTAGAGATTGACATGCCGTACATGTTGGCATAGACTAAAGTTTGTAGAGGGTATGAGGTTTACGAACCCCCTCTTTTGATTTTTGATTTTTTAAAATATTTTTTAATAATTTTTCAAATATAACCTTTTAAAAAATATTTGCAGGCCTTTAATAATAACTTTTTTCACCTCATATTTTTTGGAAATATTTTATATATTTTTTTCTACAACCTCTATGACCATATAGTTGTATGATTGAGGGTCCAAGGGCTATTTTTTTTTTGCATTTTTTTCAAAGTGGCCAAAATTAGGGAAATTTTTATGTCATTTTCATTTCTTAGCCATCCTGGATCTAGTGGCGAGGTCTATTTTTTCTCAAGAGGTCATCTACAAAATTTCTTCTACAAAACCCTCATATGAAAGTACAATCCAAGAAACCCTTTTTACCCTAATTTTACAAGCCCCATATTTACAATAAACCCAACAAATCTTGACAACCCAAAAGCCCAAATCTGCATAATGACACCCACAACATGTGTTCCATACTTTGTAATGCATCAGACCTTTCCTGCATTTCCATGAATTCAACTTTGCACCAAATCTACTCAAACAAGCGTTATAACAAAACTTGGGAACTTAAACCTCCCACAACCATTATAGCTCTTATATCACTTGTTATGAAATAATACATAATACCCACAATATTAATCCATTTTCTACACAATCCCATGAGAGAAAAGCATGCATATAAATAACCATAATGCATAGATCAGATAGACAAGCTACAAGATAACACAAGATATACCCTAGGACAACCCTCAAGAGGGAAAACCCAACCTCCAAAAGCACCCATACTCCATCTATTATTTAGCAATAAAACATTACAAGAGTTACAATAAATACCTTTGAAGCATTAAGTCTCTTCAATGCATCCTCCATGTGTCCAAGCATGAATCTGCACATCCCATGCCATGCTTCACATATACACTCCTTAGAAAGACTCAATAATGACAACCCACTCACCCAACCAACCTTAACCACTAAATATGTGTTTGATTTTATAGACTCAAGCTCACACAAATACAACCAAGTGGTAAGATAAAACCATGCACCACAAAGCCATGTGAATACAAAACCACTAACCCCTTATTTAATATTGGGTACTAAGTTTTTACTTTATTTAATACTTTCTACAATATTAAAATTATTGTAGACACATGGAATTGACCTAGGCTTGGAAGCTTTATTTTCTTCAAATTTCTTCTTAAAATAATTAAAATATTTAATTATGTCCTATGGTCCAAATTCAACTATTAATTAAATAATTATTAATTATTTAATTAATTCACATCTTTTATTCTTCCCGACTATTTTAATAAATAAATTACATTTATTTATTTAAATACGTTGCTAATTTCCTATGTCCCTCCATGATTAAATAAATTCCTAAATTTATTTAATTATTAATTGTCCACTATCTTCCTAATTATTTGTTTATTTATTTAAATATGCCATTAATTTCTAATGTCCTCTTATAATTAAATAATTTTTTTTAATTATTGCCCACATTAGCTTTTTCTAATTTTAAATAAAATCATTTAGTAAACAATTTAAAATAATTATTTACTATTACATGACCCCACCACTTTTGAATTAAATTAATTTTTAATTCAAATGGTTAACTTAGCCTTTTAAATCAAATAATTTCAAATTATTATTTGATTTTACAACAACCTCTTTTTCCATGCCCAAATTCTCCTTGTCACATGCAATCTTTTCCATTGATTTAAGTTTTCTAAAATCAAATCCCAACCTTTCATTTCAAATTTTACCCTAATATTTCCCTAACCCTAATTTAATTTCAACCATTGATCGTAGGGCATCTCTAATTTGACAATCTTGGCCATTCATCCAAAATTGGGTTTTCTATAAAAAGACAATTTTGGCCTCATTTGGACATTTTGACTTTGTGATTTCATGCTTCAGACTTTAGGCTTGCTTCATACTTGCAAATTTTGAGTGCATTTGCAACTTTAGGATAGAATCCTTCAATATTTGCTTAGGACATAGTCATAGTCATAGGTTGCTCATCAAAAATCTGAGGGAAAACATAATATTACAGCAAATGGAGAAGGGCAATGAAGGTCATTCATGGAGGGCTTGAAGACATTTGGTGAAATATTTCCTTTCATGAATTTTCCTCCTTTGTACTTCATTGTTTAGCTAGGGTTTTGATTATGCATCTTATTTCATGCTAACCAAACACTTTGCCTTAGTTACATTGGTGAACCTGATGCCAAAACACTCTTTTTTGCATTTTTTTCGTACAGTTTTTCATCTTTTTGGTAGCTACAGGTATGAAACATCGCATCTACAACTTTCTAAGTTGCAATCGTTGTGTCACGATGCATTCGCTTTCGGGAACAACATATTTTTATTTCTGAGCCGCATCTGACAGACAAAACAACACATTTGATTTCCCGAGACGCATTTGTAGACCTGAGAGACACATTTGACTTTTGCAATGCATTCGCCCTATAGAACACCACATCTTCCTAGTAAATTATGGTTTTCAGTTTCACAACGCATTTGCTCTGTAGAATAATACATTTTCCTGGTAAATTTTTTCTTTCAATTTTTTGACAGAATTTCTAGATTTCCTTTTTAGTTAAGTAGCTTAGGGGTTTTTTGGGGTTACTAATTTGGATATTTACAGCATGTGGCAAGCTAGAAAAGGAGTCTAACCTTTGTTTGTTGATGAATTTCTAGTCCTTTTACTATCCTAAATCAAACAAACAAACAATCTACAAATTGTATTCACATTTCATGGGTTTAAAATGAACATGCATAGTCACTCATGGGCTTGAAATGAACACAAATTTGCATTGAAACTCATCAAGGCTAAAATTTACATGCATTTTTCATGGCATTGGTTAAAATGAACATTGTTTTTCTCACACTAAATTGGGTTTAAAATGAATAAGTTTCTTTTGTGTCTTGTGGTGTAGTGATTACCTCTTAAGTGTGTATGCAATTATCTTGCACTTTGTGCGATCTTGAGAAAAAAAAACACTAAGAGGTTGTTACTTTACCACTGCCACATTTCGATTTGGGTTTTAAAAATGAACATTATGCGAGTGTGAGGAAAAGATGTTTGTGTTTGCACTCCCTTTGCATTTAGTGTGATATTGGGTGATAAAAAACAACTTTGTCTTGATTTTGTTTAACCTTAGAGGGGCTTACCTCGAAAGAGGGAACAAATCCAACTAGTTTTTCACTTGAGCCAATATATAAAAGGATAAGACTAAGCTGTCAAGTCCTCATGGTATGTAGGTTTTAGCTGTGCAATGTTATTTGAAAATGGGTACCTACCTTTCTTTTAAAGGTATAAGAGCCCCTAGTAGAATGATTAAAGCCTCAAGTGGCTTCTTGTATTCTCATGAGGTGCCATGTCCCCAAGTGTTCACTAGAACCCTCTTGTGTAGTCTGCCAAAAACCCTTCTATTCATTAGTGCAATAGTGGTCATTGCCAAGGCACCCACATTCTTGTAGTTCTTAGTAGAGGTGAAGAGCCTATCATGGGAGATTTATGAGGGATCGAAGCTTGGTTGACCAGAGAAGTGAGTGCAATGTAAGGGGGAGCCTGTGTGGTCAAGCTTCTAAGTCACCTACTAAGAATAAGAGTGGCTAGAGTAAAATCCACGTGGGATCCACTGAATATAGTCCTTGCCAACCCTAGGTTTGTGCTTTTCTTCTTTGTGTTTGTTTCAACATTCAAAGAAAAAACTGTGCATTTTCCAAGTGTTTTCTAAACAATGAACACATAAACATCCCTCACAAATATGGAACAACACATTCAAACTAAAACAACCTCAAAAATTTTCCAAAATTTGCAAGGAAACTAGGCTTTAGACTCTATACAGTGCATCTGAGACTTTCTACAATGTGTTTGACCTACTAAGCCACATTTGACAAATAGAAAAATGCATATGACTGTAGTGCACCACATTTTCCTCACTATACAACACAACTACTCTACTGAAATGGATCTAAGATCTAGAACAACACATATGTTGAAACCAAAATGCACTCGCCTTTCTGAACCACATTTGTAACCTAAAGCAATGCATCCACCTGTATTGCAATGCACATGCTTTCTAGAAAAACACAATTGACCTATTGAATTGTACCTGCTATCCAAAACCACACATGTGCTGAAACTTAAACGCATTCGAGATTTTGCAACACATTTGCTACCTAAAATGATGCATTTTCCTAGAATTTAGAAAAATCACTGTCACTATCCAAACCCGAGGCCAAACATTTTCAAACTATTTTCAAACATCTTTTTCTAGTGGCCTCTATTCAAAACTAGAAAAGGAATTGCTCAAATCTCTCATCTTTGCATCTTTTAGCTTGTATTTTACCATAGGTCCACCTTTTTAGATTTTTAGTTGCACCTTAGGATCCTTCATCATTTCTAGCATAAACAAGTCCTTAGGCCCTCATTTTTGTAGACTTTAGAATAGGAAAACTTTCCATATCTTGCAAAATATTTTCCTTCAAAAGTAGGTTATCATTGGACTAAGTCAAAATCATTTCCTTTAGTTATTTTCCTTTTGTGAGACCTTTCCAACTCATAATTCTAGTGGGAAACCTCACACTGTCATCTTATCCTTTCATTTAGTCCTACAAACAAGTCCTTTGATAATCCAAATTGAGACATTGACCAAGATTTGAGTGGTTAAGTAAACCTTTCCTAAAAGTCCATCAACATTGATTATACCTTAGACCTTTTCATTTTCATACCTTAAATTTTTTTAGTTTTTCACCCTTCATTTTTTTTTTTTTAAAGAGAAGGGGTAAAAATTTATTCAATCAAATCCAAAATACAAGGCAAAGGCCAAAGGCCAACAACAACACTACATATTCCTGTCTTCCAATAATAACCTCTCCATGGTCCCACGATAATCAAAATGTAACTCATCCCTTCCACTAATATCCTAGTGATCCATGTTCTCCGAAGCCCACTTCACCAAACAATCAGCCACTTTGTTCCATTCTCTAGGGATATGACAAAAGGAGACAGAATCTAAGGAATTGCATAGACTTAGAATTTCTCTAACCAAAGAGGCTAATTGCCAACTAACATCCTCCAAATTCTGGTTGTTCAGCATATTCACAACAATCTAAGAATCCAACTCATAGATGATCCTCCTGCAGCCTAAAGAGCATCCTCTCTCAACAACAATATTAATAGCAAGGGACTCCATCAAATTATTAGAGTGTTGACCTTTGTAAATAGAGAAGAGAAAAACCGCACCACCATCATTACCTCTACCAATACCCCCAATACTAGCATGTTCAGGGTTCCCACGAGAAGAACCATCTGTATTAATCTTCAAGACCCCAACCGAGGGAGGCGTCCACATCCCATCCCGAAAAACCCATTGCTTGACATGTTGGGGTCTTATCCCAGCAATGCATCCCCATCTACTATCCCCCAGGTTCAAATTCCTCACAATAGCATGATCACCAGGATCAATACTTTCAGACATATCACACTTAGTAGAAATAGTCTCCTGAAGCCTACTAATTATCATCTTCCACAATTGAAAACTTTCTAATTTGGAATCACAAAAAATTCGATGGTTCCTTTCCAGCCTAAGGTTCTAGAGAATGAAAATAGGCCCAACATTCCAAGCCACTTGCAGGAGAGAAATCTTCACTGGAGGCCTGCTCAATCTTTCCAAAAACTCAATAAGGGAGGTTGCATGAATATAGCCATGATGCCAAGCCTCCTACCATCTGTGCCAAATCTCCCTAGAAAAAGGACAAAGAAAGAACAAGTGGGAGGTACATTCCTCACTGTTCGAACAAAGGAAGCAAACCGAAGGGCCCTAAAAACCTCGCTTGGGGAGATTCTCCCAAGTGAGGCATTTCTTCTAAGCCACCATCCATAAGAAAAAATTACATTTGGGCCAAGAAAAGTTATTCCAAACCTTCTTCCACCAGTGCACCTCAGCTGGACCATGTAAGTTCCTATCAAGTATAGCATAGCCTTGAGAATAGTAAATTTACCTTTTGGGCTAGGACTCCAAGCCAAAGTGTCCCTCGCATTAAGGGAGCTAAAAAACCTACTCTCTAAAGCTTTAGTAAGAACAACATGATCCTCATCAAAACCACCCATAGGCCACTCCTGAGGGTCCTTCCAACAAGTCACCTCCACCTGACCCATACGCTTGACTATTTTAAAATGCTCCACCTTAATCCATCCAGCATCAGTAAAAATATGGTAGAGAGGGTGAAGCTGAGGGAAGCTAAAAAGAATGAGAGGGTGGCCATCCCAAGAGTCCTGCCAAAATAGAGCATCAGAGCCTCTGTTACATATCCAAAAGAGACCATCCTTAATAAGCTGAGCTCCCTTCTTACGAGTATCCCAAATACAAGAATCTTTTCCCACCAAAGCAAGTCATGGCACATCAAGGCTATCAGCACCAGGAAGATACTTGTGGGCAAGAATCTTGGCCCAATCCTGCTCCTAATATTTGCACCACCTCTAGTATAACTTAGCATCCAAAGATGTGACAACGAGAGCCATCGACCTAAGACCAAGGCCCCCTGCATACTTCGGCCTGCAGACAAAATCCCATTTGACTAAACTCCACTTCGAGGATAGGAGGTTGCCAGACCAAAGGAACTGTCGAGATAGAGCATCAAAATCCCTCACAAAGGTGTAAGGGGGGACCCGAACACAACACCTATAAATTGGGAGAGACTGCACCGTAGTCTTTAGGAGAACCACTCTCCCAACAAAAGATAACCATCTATAAGTCCAGTGACTAACCTTACTTCATAATTTATCCAAAATCCCCTGCCAATAATCTCTACACTGCGATCTCGAGGCAAAAGGAATCCAAAGGTACATCAAAGGAAGGGAACTGATATGAAATCTAAGGATCCTAACAATCCTGCTCTAAATGAGCCAAGGAGTATTAAAGAAATAAATGGAGGACTTATCATCATTAATACTCTGACTGGAGGCTTTCAAATAGATATCTAAAGCTCTCCTAAAATTCACTGCCTCACTAATTCTAGCCATGCCCATCAACCCAGTGTCATCCACAAACTGAAGAGGAGAGTAGGAAGGAAGATTATTGTTCTAGCTCCAACCTTGGATAAAACCTTGCCTCACCTAAGATTTTATAAATCTACCAAGACCCTCCACCATGATAATGAATAAATAAGGAGATAAAGGATCCCCTTTCTGGAGTCCCCGAGAAGCACTAAACAACTTTGAAGGTTCCCCATTAATGAGAACAGAGAAGGAGGATGAGGTCACACAACTAAGAACCCAATTCACCCACTCCTCATAAAAACCAAAAGCCAAAAGAATTTCTTGTAAGAACTCCCAACTCACCTGATCATAATCTTTAGCCATGTCAAGTTTAATAAACATAGCCTTCTCCTTAGAGGTAGCCATAGAGTGAATAGCCTTCATTGCTATCACAACCCCATCCAAAATTTGTCTTCCTTCAACAAAGCCACCCTGCTCAGCAGAGATCAAAGTACCAAGGAGTGGTTTGAGTCTCTCAATAATCAATTTGGTGATGATATTATAGACAACATTACATAATGCAATAGGCCTGAATTGAACCAACCGGTTAGCACCCTCCTTCTTAGGTATGAGAGCCAAGAAAGTAGAATTCAAAGACTTAAGCATCTGTTTGTTCCTATGTGATTCCTAAACCACCTCTAGGAGATCAAACTTTATTATTTCCTAGAATTCTTGAAAAAACTCAATCAGAAACCCATCCAGACCAGGAGCCTTACCTTTTTTCATAGTAAACACAACTTTCTCCAGTTCAGGTTACAAGAGAGGAATTAAGAGAGCTCCATTCATCTCAACAAAGACTAGGTGGGGGATAGCCCTCTCCTTGGCCCTAGATGCAAGATCCTCCCTAGTAAAAAAGATTAGAAAAATAGTTGACAGCTTCCCTGGAAAATTCTTCATAGGAAGAAGCTAAGCCCCTTCAGTCGAAACAAGAGAGGAGATAGAATTCCCCTACCTCCGAGCCTTAACCGAGTTATGAAAGAATGTAGTGTTCCTATCCGCCTCCTAAAGCCAATCAACACAAGATTTCTACTTCTAGAAAATCTCCTCCCAAAGGTCCCACTCTTCAAGTCCCTTAAGAGCCGAGGACTCAGCTTGACTCAGATTAGAGGTCAACCCTTGGTCTTGAATATGACAAGTAATATTATCCAACTTGGACTGAGCAACAATCTTCTGAGCATGTAGGTTCCCAAAACATTGTTTATTCCATCTCTTAAGCCTGTACTTCACATGTTGAAGCCTCTTACTAAAGGTAAACATGGCCATCCCATGGGTCGGCATCCCCTCATACCACCAATCCAACATAAGGTCCTGTAGAGACTGATCTCTTAACCACATAAACTAAAATTTGAAGGAAGGATTTTTGGTGACTCCATATGAGGTGACAAAGAGCTTGATCGACCAGTGATCAGAGCCCCTCCAATCAAGAATTTTTGAATTGGTGGTCCACCTACTGTTCATCTAATAGCAGGAAACCAAAAATCTATCAAGCCTTTCTGAGATAGCCTCAACACTACATCTCTGATTATTCCATGTAAAGACACCATTGGTTGGATTCACATCTATGAGATTCAAGGAACCAATCATATCCCTGAGCAGATTTGAAGAAGGGTCTAGCTTGGCTAACCCCCCTCATTTTTCATCTAAACTAGTAACATCATTAAAATCCCCAGCCATAATCCATGGGAGAAACAGGTCCAGGGATCAGATGAATCTGATATGAGCCCATAAATGTGACTTACCTAAAAATTTAGTAGGAGCATAAATATTGGATAAAAGGCACCTTTCTCCAGTCTCAAAACTAGAGGCAACCAGAGAAATGGAGGACTGACTAGAAATCCACCATAAGGGGGAAACTTTCCTCGGGTTCCAGAAGCAAGCCACCCCCCCCAAACGATTCAAAGAACCCACCCCCTGCCAAGAGCTCTGGGGCTAGATACGCAAAGCACAATTATCCAAACCATCTATTGTAAGCTTGGTTTCCTGAATAAAGACCACATCAGGAGACTAAGACTCAATTAATTTGCAAATAGCCTTTTGTCTGGAGATGCTGTTCAACTCCCTTACATTTCATGATAAAACAATCATTTATGGGGGAGGGAGAAGTGGTAATCAATGGGTTTCACATATCCAAACTCAACCAAAGTATCACCCATAATCTTAACCTTCTCTTGGTCAGTCTTCCTACCACTCTTTGACGGTTTATCCAATGGCCCCTTTTTAAAGGATTTCTATTGTAACCCTAAGACATGAGAAGCTTTATTACCCTTCACAGAATCTGAGGTCCCCTTAGGAGCAAGGGGATCAAGATCCAACATAATTGAACCCTTCAGACCCTATGATCCCTAGAAATCTCCAATATCCTGAACTTGAGGAGGCAAATCTATAGCCATCTATCCAACCTGCTGGTCCCCTGAAGATAAAATTTGATCCTCCTTTGCATCCTCATCCTAGACCTCATGCTGACCTTTAGCCCTAGAAGATAGCTCAACTAGAGTACCTTCCTCTTGGACCAAGTCACCAAGAGCATCAAACCTATTAAAGGTGCCATCATTTTGTCTATCCAGCTAGGTTCTCTTCCTACCTTTGCCTTTGTTACGAGACTTAACCGAAGTAAATCCTTCATTATCTATAGGTCCATCAGACAAAGGAGCCTTCCCCTTGTCCACCCTAGGAGGTCCAGGGGCAGTCAAGGGGGAAGACTTATTTCTAGGACATCTACGATGTAAATGACCATATTCATGGAAAATTTTGCATCTAAATGGTAGGGTCTTGTAATCCAACTGTTGGATCCAAGAAGATAATCCCATGTAAATCTCCATAGAATCTGGTAACAGATGATTTAAATCAACTTCTACAAAAATACGAGAAAAAGAAATTACCTTATGGTCTTGAGTTTGTGTAGCCGAACCCACAGGTTTTCCAAGAAGTAAAGAGATTGAGTGAAGAATATCTTCCCTCCAGAATTCCAAAGGAAGCCTCGGTAAGCAAACCCACATAGGAACTCGTGAGGGGATCTCCTCAGCAAAGTTGAAGCCCATGTGCCAAGGCTTGATCAAGATCCCCACCTGGTTAAAGAAATAAGGGCCTCCCTCAAATGCCCTATTCCTATTTGACATGCTTGAGAAGATAACCAGAAAATAGTTATTAGCCGCTAAAATATCTCCTTCTGGGTTCCAAACCCGACGTGCCCAGGAATCCAGCATAGGCAAAGAAAGGCGAAGGCCTAGAAATTTTCAAATAAGAGCATGATTGTACTAGTATTCGACATCCTCCGAAACTTGTTTAGGTTGAATAACCAAAACTGGCCGGTCCTCGCATCTCTCCAAACATTCGTTTACCTTTTTTAATCAAAACATCCCTTTTGAAGAGGAAACACCTTCCCTAGATTGGGGTTTACCTGTCTGATCCTTATCCCTGCCATGCATCAAAGAAGATAGCCCTACCATCTCCAAATCCTTGAAGGAAAATTGAGAAGAGGCTATACCTCGATTCTCTATGCACCAACGAATCAAGACTCAGCAAAAGGGAGAAAGAGACAGGGCAGGAAACCCACAGTCTCAAAACACCGCAAGCCACCCACTGAGGACATGCCAAAGATGGAAATTAGGCATAAAAATGCCCACCCATGGGCCAAAAAATGGTCAAAACCCCTGTCCGACCAACGCAAGACCCTACCAACAAACCAATGCCCCCCCGAAAGTAGCAAAGAAGCTTGAAAATGAGCACAAACACCACACAAATTGAGCTAGGGAACATGGGCCCTAGTGCGAACCAAACCTCCACACAACACCATCCCCAACAATCTTTTTCTCACCCTTCATTTTAGTCCTCATTATCATTTGGAATTTTCTTGCATCCCTTATTCCAAAAATCCAAAAAAAATAGTGTTGAATTTGCATTACACCCCTTATTTCAAAAATCCAAAAACATAGTGTCATATCATCCCCATTCGTAGATTTGGTTATTACTCATCCTCCCTCACTTGAGGAAATCCTTGTATGGTTGAGACTAAGCTCCAAAGGAAAAGAAGACAAATGGACCCTTTTGGACAAGACACCAACCCCTACAACTTTTCTAATGACATGAACCTAAACACAGACATGGGGAATCCTTTCATCAACCCTTTCAGTGGCATTAACATGGCATCTTCTTCACAAAACCCCTTTGAACAATTTTTACGTAGAGATGAAAATGGAAAAGTATTCGTGGAAGACTTATAAGTTGTCGCTCAAAACCTTGACATGGATTCCTTTGTGGAGGAATTAATCTTGCAAGATTCAAAGAGATATCTAGAGATATCTAGCCATGATTTTACACCAAGGGGATAAATTGTCATGGTAATTCAACATTAACACCTTAAGAGCAACATCTCCTGATCATAATACAAACAATAATGTAAATAATACCTCCAACACCAACCAATCTCTTTTGACACCACAACATAATGCAAACAATACCTTGATTGGTGCCACCACACAAAATGCAACAAACACCATCAATGCTACTTCCATGGGCACCTCAACTCAAAATACTTCCAACAGAGTCAACACAACATCCATTGGGGGAACATCAACCATATCACAAGCCACATCACAAGCTATCCCACAAATTTCCACAAACTCATCACAAGCTATTGGGTCTACCTTTGGGTCTTCAACCAATATAATGGGGACAAATTCATCAAACCTTTTATTTGGAGCTTCATCTAGTGCTATGGGAACAACATCGTCAAATATTTTAATTGTGTCTTCAACTAATGCCATGGGAACAAACTCATTGAACCCTTTTGGGAGGAATAAATGATGAATCACCATTTCAAGACCTCAACCCAATGTTAATACTTCATCTCAAATCAATACCAACACCAATATTCCCCAAAGACAAAACAAAAACATTCCACATGGCCACATTTACCAATTTGGACAAGTAAATCAAATAATGCAACACATGACTCCATTTGGACATCAAAACACTCAAGGAAAACATATTCCACAAATACAGACCAACACTGTGGGAGTGCACATTCCCACATATGCGTCACACATCCATACACAACAAAACATTCCTAATGAAAACACTCAATACCAACAAATTACAAACCAAAATGTATCATACATTCCACAAAAATACATCCCAAATCAAAACACATCATCACAAAAAATGGGAATTCAATGAATACCCATTACTAGCATGTGTGATGCCACAAACAATCCTATAATTTATGCACTCACGGATCAACTTGCGACCTTGCAAAAAAAAATGGAGAACATGCAATTTTCACACAAAAGGCCCACATGCCATATGAATTATGTCCATACCCATTTTAAATGAGTTTATACATGCCACAATTCCCTCTAGGATATGTGGTACCCAACTTCTCCAAGTACAAAAGCAAGACAAATCCCCTTGAGCACATAAGAGAGTTTATGACCAATTACATGGACATTGCATATGAACATACCTATCTAATGAGACTCTTCCCTAGAAGCCTCTCAAGTCCCACACTCTAATGGTTTGCTACCTTTCCCAAAGGAATAAAGTCAAGAGAAGAACTTGTTGATAAATTTGTACAAAATTATGCCTATAACATGAACACTGATGTTACCATTGCCAATTTATGCACGATGACTCAAGAAGACACAAGAGAAATATTCATCCCATTTTTCCAAAGATGGTAGAGTATAGCAAGTCAATGCCCTATCAAGATACCAGAAAAGGAAAAAGTAAACTTTTTTGTTCAAAACCTTGTGATCCCATTGAAATACAATTTGCAAGTTCATTGTTGCACCACTTTTGTAGACGTAGTCGAAAGAGGAGTCCAACTTGAAAAGGCCCTTATTGCTAAAGGAGAAGTCAAATATGGTAACAAGAACAAAAATCTAAACCCACCTACTAACAAAAACAAATATTGGGTTAAAAAAAAACATATCACCAATGACAGTGTTGTTGACACTAAAGCAGTAAACATGACATATCCTACAATCATGCTCAAAGGAGTTCAACCGCAAAATGCACCATTGGCCACACTGAAAGCTGCCAAAAACACCATCCAAAACAATTAGAGCCAATGAAGACCACATCAAACCGAACAATTTACAAAGAGATGCACGTACACCGCCTTGGGTGGACCAATTGAAGTTGTCCTTAAGAAGCTCCTCCAAAACAATGTCATCACATTGTCAAAGTCTAAACCATATGACCTAGAAAAATTCAAGCCATCTTGGTAGGATGACAATGCATTTTGTGATTACCATTGGGCCAAAGGTCATAAGAATTTTTCCTGTAGACAATTAATAAATCTTGTACAAGATCTTATTGAAAATCACACCATTGAACTAGATGGTCAACAATTTGCTTCAAATTCAGACCATACAATTCATAAAAACTCATTGCAGGATCATGGTTTAGGGAACCCCTCTATGTCAGGTCCAAAGAACAATAATTGAGCCAAATACACTTGCACCACTTTTGATTATTTTGGTGAACCCATTATTAACCACCTTTGAGCTGTTGAAAAACATGTTAATACTATCACCATCAAGAAAAATCCTGAGTATAATGCCACCACCTATGGAGGAAAAGTCACAATAGTTGGTCCATCTACTAGACAACCAAAGATCACAATAATTGGTCCATCTTCCAAACATACACAACCAAAGGACAATTTAATTTCATTGACCAATTGGAAAAAAATTCCCACTCAAATCTCCATACTTGAGTTGCTAAGCATCTCACCTACACACAAAGCCATACTTGATAAGGTCTTATATGAGTGTTCTGTATCACTTGACATTGATGTCAACCAATTCAAAGCCATGGTCAGATACTTGGATACTCCCCATCACATTACCTTTTCAGACAAAGACTACTCTTCACCTAAACCATCCCACAATGACACATTGCATATCGAATTATTCATCCATAAACATAAGGTTAGACAAGTCCTAGTAGACATCAGAGTAGGATTGAATATATGCTCCCTAAAATTGGTTAAATCACTAGGCTTCTCTGATGCTTGTGTGGCCGCTACCAAAAACATTGTCATAAATGCATATGATGATAAGGAACGCTCCTCTTGGGGCATTATTACACTTCCTATTCAGGTAGAGCCAGTCATTGTAGATACATGTCAAGTCTTGGATCTTGAACTACCATACAACATTTTACTTGGTTTACCTTGGATCCATGCCTTAAAAGCCTTATCATCCACTTACCACCAATGCTTGAAGTTTCCTTTTGACAACATTGAAATTACCATACCTGGAGATCCTGATCCCTTCTAGTATTGTACTAGTTTGAGAGGTATTTTCGAACACCAAGTGCCAATTTATTGTGAAGCTTTGACATCCACTTCTATCATCCCAAGTGGAAACCCTAATATCAAGATCTAGGACCAAGGTTGTGGAGAGTACAAATTGAACATGGCCTATTGTATCACTAAAATACCCAAGTCTCCAAAAGCTTATGGTAGGCCTTGTTTCAAAAATAGAGCCCAAAGAGATTTTTAAAGTTCCTCCAAAAATGAGTTTTACAAAATGGGGAGAGATAGACAAAGAAAACATTGAAGAAATATCAACATGGATCTACAAAGAGATTGAAAACCTACCTCCATTACCAGTACAACAATATGGAAAAGTATATGACATGATGAAGGCAAAAGGCTATGACAGAACTAGTGGTGTTGGTAAAGACAAGACTAGAAGAAGAGAACCTATAATACCTATTGCAAGACTAAAGTATTTACGGTTAGGGTTTGAGTCAATTGAAACTGATGATCCATTTACTAATGTATTTTCAGGTTAGAGCATGAATGTTTCTAAAAGTGTTGAGATAATCAAAGATTCCCTTACTGAAACTAACTCACATGAGTAGGAATTTTGTTCTCAAAGATCCCTAAGTGATTATGCCCTTAACAAAATGTTTTTGGAACCTGGTGAGCCTTCCTTTGATGAATGATTTAGAAAAAATTTTAGATTTGAACTTCCTAAAGACCCTCCTAAAGTAACATTGAAAAGAGAAGAATGGGTAAGAGTCTTTTGGCCTCGTGATGATGACAAACCTAAATAATCATTTGATAATATTGACCATCATTTTGACTCACTTGTATGACCATTTGACCCTACTAACCACCATTCTTACTCATTGAAGACTGGTCGCTTGGCACTATTGACCGTGACTCCAATCTATTTGTCTCCTATTTTTTCAATGAGTCCTATTTGCATGAATCAAATGAAGATGACTATTGGATAGAATCTGAATGGGAAATGAAAATTTTGTCTTTACCCTTTCCGCATCAATCTGCATGCTTTCTATATCATCCCCACCATTTTCCAATACTGATGATGGTATCTCCCTTGTCTACCCACATCTCATTGACTGGGATCAACAAGGCCCACCCACTATGGGAATTTTTCAAAATGACATAGCAATTGTAGAATTGATTCTGTAGCATACTTTGGGGAGATTGTGTAATCCTCTACTCGCAAAATAATAAAAATAAAACAAAAAAAGATGTCTTTAGGTGAAAATTGCAAGGTTCCTTCTAACAATACAAAAGTAAAAATAAAGGACATATCCGAGAGTGAAAACCTCTCTGAGGTGCCCAAGGATGGAGGATTGGAATTTCTCCCCGCTACATAGGAAAAATTGACAATGCTCATTAAAGACACCATGGAAGTTAATATAGCCACAATAGAGGATCCCAAATTTGATCTCTTTGCAACATCTTTGACAGAGGAAGAAAAGCCCGAATTTCAAAAATTCTTCTTGGAACGTAAGATTAACTTCACATGGTCCTATGCCAATATGCCTAGATTGGATCCAACACTATTGTTGCACCATCTACCCCTATTTCCAAATGCTAAACCAGTTAAATAGAAGTTCCAAAAGATGTACCCCTAGATTGCATTGTTAGTCAAAGTTGAACTAAAGAAGTTACTAGATGTGGGGTTCATAAGATCAATATACTAGGTTGATTGGATTTCAAATCTTGTGCCTGTCACTAAGTTGAATGGTCAAATACACATCTGTACAAACTTTTGAGATTTAAACAAGGCATGCTTGAAGGATGATTTTCTACTACCCAACATAGACATCATTGTTGATCTTACAACAGGATACGATATGTTGTCTCTTATGGATGCTTTCTCAAGCTACAACCAAATTTGTATCACCCCAGAAGATTACCATAAAACAACATTCTCTTGCCCTTGGGGTACATACTATTGGAACACCATGCCTTTTGGCCTCAAGAATGCAGGTGCCACATATCAATGAGCCATGACCATGATATTTCATGACCTCATGTACAGTCTAATGGAAGACTATGTGGATGACCTCTTGGAAAAGTCTTTGACACACAATGAGCATCTTAATGTGCTAGAAATTTTTTTCAAAAGACTAGAAGAGTACAAGGTTTGTTTGAACCCTAAGAAGTGTGTGTTCAGTGTGACTTTAGGAAATTTTTTGGGATATATATTTTCTTGTCAAGGAATTGAAATGGACCCCGCTAAAGTGAAAGCAATATTGGACATTCCTCCACCAAAAGGAATCGGTGAACTAAGAACATTGCAAGGTAGACTGCAATCCATCATACACTTCATTGCACAACTAGCAGACAAATGCCAACCTTTTCAATATGTCATGTGAAAAGGAATCCCTTTTGTGTGGATCGAAAAATGTCAAGCGACCTTCCAATAGATCAAATAATATCTATTAACACCACCTGTCCTAATGCCACCCATTGAAGGAAAACCTTTGATTCTATATATTTCTGCAACCACTTTAGCACTGGGGGAATTTCTTGAACAAAATGATCATGATGAAAAAGAAAGAGCTATATATTGCATTAGTCGCACATTGGTTGGATATGAACTCAACTACACACCCATTGAACATTCTTTTCTTGTAGTTGTCTTTGCTACCCATAAGTTAAGACATTACATGCTAAATCACAAGACACAACTAGTAGCAAAGATTGATCCATTGAAGTATCTACTTAGTAGGGCAACATTAACAGGTCAGTTGGAAAAATGGGTAATGATACTAAACAAATATGACATATAGTATGTGCAACAAAAAGCTATAAAAGGATAGGTAATAGCTGATCAACTTCCTGATGCACCCATACAAGGTGATCATCCTTTGGTAGCATACTTCCCCCATGAATCTATCTTTCATGAAGAACCTAAATCACCTTGGAAGCTTTATTTTGATGGGTCTCATATTGGCCATGGCTCGGGAGCAAGTATATTGTTCATTACACCATAAGGGGAATCCATTCCTAAGTCATTCTAAATCACTTTCCCATGTACAAACAATGTTGCAAAATATGAGGCACTTGTCATAGGACTCCAAATGGCTATCAAATGGAAAATTAAAACACTCCTAGTCTATGGCGATTCTCAATTGGTCATCAACTAGGTTAATGATGAATATGACACTAAGGATGAAAAATTGATGCCTTACAAATGCATGGTTGATAGATTTTAGTCATATTTCCACATACTTTCTTTTGAGAAAATTCCTAGGGAAAAAAACAAGGCAATAGACGCAATGGCTATGATTGGATCTCTCCTAGGCATTCCTAGCAATGCACCACAATTCGAGTTCTTGGTGGAGCAGTTGTTGGTTCCTGCTTATGACATTCCTGAGTTAGAAATGGTTTGTGAGCTTGTTGGTCCTAACTCACCTTGGTATCAAGACATCTATGACTACCTCTAGTCCTAGACACTTCCACCGAACCTTTCCAATAACCAACATAAATCCTTTATCCACAAATCCACCCATTACACCATCATCAATGACACCTTATATCGACGTGGATTTGAGAATACCCTTCTCCAATGTCTTGACATTGAAAAATCATGAATAAACTTATGTGAGGTACATGAGGGTATATGCAAATGTCATTCGAGTGGCCCAACCTTAGCTAATAGTCATGAGACTTGGGTATTACTAGCTGACAATGGAAAAAGATGCACTGTAGTTTGTAAGAACATGTCGTCAATGTCAAGTACACAATGATCTAATTCATGCACCAACACAAGAACTTCTTCCAAATACTCCTCCTTGGTCCTTCAAACAATGGGGACTTGAACTTGTGGGTAAAATCCATCCCACCTCATCTAATGGCCATAAATTCATTATTACCTCCATTGAATACTTCACCAAGTGGATCAAAACCATTCCCCACGTATATCACTGACAAGAAAATATCCAAATTCATCCTCAATTACATCATTTGTCAATATGGTGTTCCACAATCCATCATCACAGACAATGGTCATCCCTTCAAAAATCAAGATGTCTGTGAACTTTGTGAATGCTTCCACATTCAACACCACTTCTCCACACCTTATTACCCACAAGGGAATGGTCAAGCTAAGATTTCTAATAAAACAATTACCAAAATTCTTGAGAAGACTGTCAATGACACTGGTTGTGACTAGCATTTATAACTTAACCCTGCTCTGTGGGCTTATCGCACAAGCATCTGCATGCCTACTAGAGCCACTCTGTTTGCCTTGGTCTTTGGAGCTGAAGCAATCTTTCCCATTTAGGTTGAAATTCCCTCTCTTAGAGTCTCCATGAAGGGTTTGATCGATGGTGAAGAGTACAGAAAGTCACGATTGCATGAGCTAGAAATGTTAGAAGAATGAAGAAAAAATGCCTTGAATCACTTATAGGCATATTAAAATTTCCTTTTTCGTAGTTATAACAAGAGAGTTATGGTCCAAAATTTTTACATTGGTGACTTGGTATTAATATAAAATCCCAAGAATCAGTCTGACTAAGAGAATAACAACTTTGAGCCTAATTGGTTGGGCCCTTACATCATCACTGTTGCATTTGGTTTTGGAGCTTACCAACTAGCTACTCCAAATGGTGAACAATTGACATAACCCGTCAATAGTCTACATCCCTAAAAAATATACAAATAACATTAGAGATTTGGGTTGAAAACCATAAAAATTGAAAAATATAAAAAAATCGCCACCTTGTTGAAAACTTGGCAAATAGGCATCTTGGTGACACCAAAAAAAAAGAGAGAAATAATTCATCCAATAGTGAAAACCACTTCGGTGGCACTTTGGATAAGTACCATGGTGAAAACCTAGCAAACATGTGCCATGTGTAGTTAGCATTTGCTTTGCCATCTACTTTCACTCCATCTATCTTTATCCATAATAAATACCCAGTCATCCAACACCCTCACAACATTCATCATACTATCCTGCCATTTCTTTCCATGGCTGACAATGGTTGATATTAGGTCTGGCATACCCTCCATCTTTTAGCCCAAGCACATCCTTTTCCATCTCCTTCAACTTGGCTAGTCCTCAACCTAATTGGAGGCCATCCTTTACCACTTAATTGTAGTGGGTCTCACAAATGGTGACGTCAATCGAAAAAGTTCTAAAAAAATGACATAAAAATTGAAAAAAGTCTTGAAAAAAGACATAAAAATCACAAAAAGTCCTCTAAAAAATCCCTAAAAATTGAAAAATGACCTAAAGAAATCCAAAAAAAATTGAAACATGACAAAAACATAAAAAAATCCAAATAACATGTCAAAAAATCCCAAAACAAAGTCAAAAAATTTCATGTTAGTTGTGTCAATCTTTGTCATTGTCGAACTACATTGTCTTTGCACATTTGCTACATAGGCAAGGCTCATATTTCAACCCCCAAGACATTAGGTTAGTCCTTTTAGGTTTTTCCAAATAAAATCATAACTCAATCTTTGATCAGTCAAGACAAAGTCATTGGTCATGTTGAACTACAAGGTCTCTAAGTGTATGATGTAGGAAAGGCCATCAATCGATGAGGCCTTGAGGCCACACTAGGTCAGTCCATTAGGGTTTGTCACAATTCACTATCGCACATGCCAAATATCTTCAAATCAAATGAATTCTTTAGCATCCTAAGATAGACACCCTTAAATAGACTTTGACAATCAGTCAATCAACATTTCAACTACAATGACATGTCAACACTGGCATGTGGTCAATTTAGTCATCTAGTCAACTTTGGCCAAATTGTCATTACAAGTCAACCTATCATTTCTTGGTTATTCTTTGAATGTGTCCTTCTGAAGAACAAATCTTGTCATTTATTTATGCTTTAAGATATGTCTTTTCCGAAGCATTGACACTATCACTTGGCAATTTGAGGGATTCTCTTGACATTTGAGGATCAATTCACTCAACATCAACATCATTCAAGATGCGTCCTTCCTAAATTTGACATTACCTAGCATATTTCACACATAAAACTATACTTTTTCAAACCTAGCATCTCAACATCAAAACAGTTGACATTCAAACACAATTGGCAGACACTTTGGAAAACACTATCCTTTATCTTGTCATATTTGTCCTTTTATTTTGTCATCATGCTACTAGTTCCTCGAGGATGTCCTGACAATAGGATTTAGAGGAGAAATGACATATCATGATGATTTTATTGTTGTATCTTTTTCAAATAGTCATATTTCTAGTTCCTCAAGGATGTCCTACCATTAGGATTTAGAGGAGCAATGATGTTTCATGGCTTTTCTTTCTTGTCTTTCTTGTTTGCGGTTGGTTGTGACAAAAAGACTAGGGAAACTGAGATACACGTATGAGTCATGATCATCCATGTCTATGATTGCTTGTTTTATGTGATGGTACGACCTTGCACACCATTGATCTATATCATATCATGGTGTTTCTTGGCCATTACAATAATCCACCCAATGATGATTAGAGCAACACCTCTCCTTACAATAATCCACCCAATGTTGGCAATATATTGAAGGATTCTTTCTCCACACTAACATCCATCTCCTTGTGTTTGGTCATTCCTCTTCTTCTGCCTTCTGATGATATCTCGTGACATAAAAATATAATTGCATACATGATCATATATAGACATTGCATTAGTTCATTAAACATTGACATAAATCCATTCACTTATGTGCATTCACATCATTTGCATTTACATAATATATAAGTGCATTAAACATTTTTCATACATCATCCATATCATTAATGCATACACATCATAACATAAAGCATCAAATGTCACATTATCTATGAATCCATCATCATAAACATGGCATCTCATATAACACATTAAGCATACATATAGATCATCATCATCATCATCATCATCATATAACCATCATACATAAAGTAGTATCATCATGACATATCATCATAAATGCACACATCACATAGCATATAAAGGCATCATCATAGGAATCATCTCATAAATCACATCATCTAGACATAATCACATCATAATACATCACAACCATAACACATAGCATATAGTCCATGCTAAAACTGCATCATATATATCTCAAAATCATGTCACATGATAGAGTCTCGAGGTATCCCAAAAATAGAGCTCATAGGCTTGATGGCCAATATGTCAAATGTCTCAACATAACAAGAAGATAATAAATTCCCTAAATAGTGCTCTCCTCATCCCCTCAAGGTGAAGAACAGGGTGACTAATGCTCGTTAACAGGAATTTATGGTATCTATGATGACCCAATAGGATGGGTTTGTGATGTTGTAAGAGTTTATGATATTGAGAGGGAGGGCTTAGCAATTCCGTGGTGTCTCACCGACTTTATACAAAGGGTTATTTCACCGAGACTCTTGTAGCATCGGAGTAATGTCATAGCAAACTTGTCAGGTCTTGCCGACTAAGTCTTATGAGGGACTTTTGGTGAGAGGTTGGTATTGTCTTAGCGACTCAAAGTGGATAATTTTTTGTTTTTCGGTATGACATTGTGTGCTCTTCGAGAGGTCTCCCCGACATTAATATGTCTCACTGATGGAATACAAATGGAATTTATCGGTGTGAGATTTGTTCTCTCTTGGTGATCTGAGGTGAGTTTGGGGGTTTTGATATGACATAATGTATTTGTTATGACTTCTCCCCGACTCTGATGGGTCATGGTGAAAGCGATAACTAAGGGGAACGATTGGCAATTTAATTGCCTTCAGTAGGACTATCTGGATGTCTCGGTGACCAATGTGTATCAAGTAGGCTTTTAGTAAAAGAAAAGTTATTCTATATAATGTCTCCCCGATAATATAATGTCACAGCGACAAACCGTGGGATGACTGACAGTGTTAAAGTTGACTTTGGTCGAATTGAAAAGAAAGTTACTTAGGGAAAAATTTGTGATTGTTCTTTTTGGCTGGGTATGGAACCCTAGCCTAGCCGCCAGCATGAGAATTTAAGTTTTAGTTGTTGCTAGCTGTAACGGATTTTATAGTGGTATATGGAAGCTCGATAGTGGTTGATGAAGCCATGGGAGTTGCAAATTTGTCTGGTATATATATATGCATTTCATGCTGCACATACTGGTTTATAATCACCATTTTTAACTACTCTCTGCTTCTTAGTTACTAATGTTGAAAATGATGCCCTAACAGAATATTGTTATTCATGCATTAGAAGTTACGTTTTATAGTTATGGGAAGTTGTGCTTTTTTAAGCAGTGAAATGATCTCATGCATTTCAGATTTGTTGAGAACGACTCTTAGCTGGGTGAAATGACTCTTGTTTTGGAAAATTAATTTCATCTTGTCTAATACTCTTGCTAGGTACAAGATGAAGATTTCTCTTATAAAGAGCTCTGTTAAGTTTAGTCAAAATATTTTCAAGTTGGTTGTTCATTCGTTACTTCTAATGATAGTTACCTATTTGACATTTACATCACAAAGAGTTATCTTTTCTCTATGCTCCTTTGACCATGAAATTCATTGAATATTTGATACCTAAAAAGATGTATAAATAGAAGCAGAAAACACTTTTTTGTTATGTTGTTGTAATTATTAGATTATCATTCCCTAACTGTATGTATGGATAAACTCTGCAATAAAATCTAAATAACAAGATGCAAAGATATTGTAAATTTCTTCTCTATATAGTATTTTAGGGATTCAATCATTGAATATTTAGGGTATTCTATAGATGAGAAAACAAAGAGATATGTGCTTATTTGAAAATAGAGAAATCCTCTGAGTCATTATTATTGTTCAAAAAATAATTTGAGGGGTTGGTAATCCTTGAGATGGGTGTCTCAAAATGAGGGGTTGGTGCTCCTTGAGTTGGTGCTCAAAAATCAGCCTATAAGACATTGTGAACAGTTGATTAAAAAGATTAAGCCTACAAGGCATTTCGGGAGTGGTTTTTATACCCCAAGAGGGTTTTCCACTCAGCAAAATCTTGTGCCTTTTTGTTCTTTTGTGTGCTCACTGCTTTACTGTGTTGCTGTTGTTTCTGTTCGCTGTTGGGATTATCACTTTTCTCAATTCTGTTTATGAATGATTACATTCAACTCATGAATGCATTAATCAGAGTAATATTGAGATCAAATCTGAGCTATGTTTTTGAATTTTTTGAAATTTGGTCAAATCTATTAAGACACTGATTCACCCCCCCTCTCAGTGTCATTTTAACTCCAACAATTGGTATCAAAGCTTAGGGTCCTCTGATAGGTTTAATCACCTTGGATTGATCTTGGTCTTGGAGTTTGTTTTTAATGGCACATTCTCAAGACGGTGCCTTTGTAACCAGAGCTCTGTTATTTGATGGAACATATTATGTGTTTTGGAAAATGAGAATGGAATCTTTTCTTATTTCTTTTGATGTTGATGTTTAGAGCATTGTTATAAATTATTACAATGTACCAACCTCTATTCCCACTGATCCTACTGAAAAGAAGAGGTATGAAACAAATGCCAGAGCTAAGCATGTCATCTTGTGTGGGTTAACTAAGGATGTGTTCATTAAAGTCATTCTTTGCAAATCTGCTCATGAAATCTGGGAAAAAATTGAAACTATATATCAAGGGAATGAGAAAGTCAAACTGTCAAAAATCATTACACTCAAACATCAGTTTGAGGAGTTGAAAATGAAGGATGATGAAAAAGTGGCTGAATATTTTCTAAGAGTTGATGAAGTTGTCAATGCAATGAAAGGTCTAGGACAAGAGGTTAATGAATTTGATGTGGTCACAAAGGTTGTTAGAACCTTACCATCCAAATTTGAATCTAAGGTTTCAGCCCTAGAAGAAAAGAAACACTTTGATAAGCTTACCTTAGACAACCTACAAGGAATACTTACTGCCTATGAAATGAGAACTAGCAAAAACAATTCAATAGGAAAAGAAACTTCCTTTAACACTGAAAAGAAAGAAAATGTTGAAGTCAGTGAATCAGAGTTGTCTGATTCTAAAGAATCCCATTTTTTTAGAAGACTTAAAAAGGGATCAGGAAAATATAAGGGAAAACTTCCCTTTAAATTTTTTAACTGTGGAAAAATAGGTCACTTTGCTGCAAAGTGTCCCTATGATGATTAAATCTGTGACAATGAGACAACTGAAAAACAGCCTAAGAAGAAGGCCTTCAAACCTAAACGAAACTTCAATTTCAAAAAGAAGAAAAGTCTGTTTAGTAAGGATGAATTTGATATTGAGTCTAAAGATTCATCAGTTGAAGAAGATGAAACTTTGTTCATGACTGAAATTACTCAGAAAAGTGATTCAAACACCATTAAAATTGAAGAAGGTGAAGTAGATCTTGAAAGTGAGCTGAAATGTGCTTTACAAGAGGTCAGAAAACTCAAAAAACAAGTTCTTGCTCAAGAACATAAACCAGATCAAGAAATGGTTTCTCTAAAAACTCAGCTTGAAGAAGCTAAAAGAGTTGAAGATTGTCTTCAAGAGACTGTAAGCTGCAAAGATCAAGAAATTCAAAAACTAGAACAAGAAGTAGTTCGTCTTAGGAAGGAAGTTGAAAAATATGAAAGCACTCTAAAACTGAATGAGATGCTCAACAAGCAGAAGATGCATAAAGATAAAACTAGTGTTGGTTTTGAAAAGGGTGAATGCTCAATTGACAATGCAAAACAAAACCCCTCTTCTGAAGTCAAAGGTTTAGGTTCAAATCACTTAGAATTTGGTAAGGATCATGTTTAGTTTTTAAGAGGTAATAAACCCTCTTACTGAGTCAATTCTTTCTTCTATGGTTATTGTTTTTTCTGCAACAAATTTGGCCATAAGGTGAGCAATTGCAGGCTTATGAATCCTAGAATACCCAAGTTTGGTCTTAAGAAACACTATGATTTTGTTAAAAAAATCAAATGTTTTAAATGCAATACTTTGGGACATTCTGTCAAACAGTGCAGAACTGATCTGCAATCTAAACATCAAAAAATTAAAAAGGTTTGGAAACTTAAGACTATCAACAACATTGAGCAAACTATGTTGGTTCAAACCACTTTTCATTGCAAGAAAAAGGACTTATGGGTCCTGGACAGTGGATGTTCTAACCATATGACTAGTGACAAGGATAAGTTTATAAATCTTGAAGATTATGTAGGTGGATATGTTAAGTTTGGTGATAACTCTGGTATTCAAATTAAAGTTAAAGGTTCACTTCTTCTGAATGAAGACACTCCTATCTATAATGTGTACTATGTGGAAGGTCTCAAGCACAATCTTCTAAGTGTTAGTCAAATCTGTGATAGTGGTTATCATGTTCTTTTCACTTTGTAGGGATGTGAGATTAAGAACAAGCTTGGAAAGGCCATTATAGCTGGAAGGAGGACAAAAGGAAATATGTACAATCTTCTCAACACATCAAGCAATGACAATAATCAAGGTATGTGTTTAATGGGACAAATAGAAGAGAGCTGGTTATGGCATAAAAGATTAGGACACATAAACTTTGAAATTTTGGTTAGAATCAGTAATAATTAGAATGTTATAGGTATAGGAGTTTAGGTGAACTCCTCAAACCCCCCAGAATCACCTGCAAGACAAAAAATTCCATAAGAGAGAAATGGCAGAAATATCATGCTATCATTAAGATGCAAGGATGCCAAATTGATTATGACATGATTACAAATGTACAAAATGCCCGAATATATAGGCATGAGAGAAAACCTAAGATACATGAGATGTTGCCATGTGTCTTGATCTAACAACATATGACAACATGTGAACCCTATCTAGATGATTACTAAATGTTGAGATAAGTTCTAGAAGGACAATTCATCTTCTAGAAGGAATCTTATCCCACCAAACAAGGAAGGGAATATTATCCCATTTATTTATGATTTATTTAATAATGCAACATAGGACTTAATTAATTAAATGCAAGACCTAAGTTAACTTATGCTAGTGTAATAATTAATTAATTAATTACACTAACACCCCCCATAAGTTCAACTTACTGAGTAAAATGCAATGATTATGAAAGATGATGATGAGATGGGTCCCAACTATGAGGCCATGTTAGGTACCCATGTACATGAAGATGCATAAAATCTCCCACAACCAGAGAAAAGGGGAAAACCCAATGAGAACGAAACCCCTCTCCAAAAAGGAGATGAAAATGCAAAAATGTGAGATAGGATGGGAAGGATGGAGGACTCCTAAATACCCCCCAAGTACACCATCTGTCACATGGATATAATATATTTTCCCCCCATAGGGAGGAGATAGAAATGCTTCCCATTTCAAATAGGAATTGAAGGATGTATGATGATGATGATGTATTTGAACTCTGCTCAAATGTCTCCTTGCCTGAAGATGAAGATGCCACAATCATTGGTGACAAACCAGGATGATGTGGAAACTGATATTGAACAATATCCAAAGACAAAGATATGATGGGTATGATGGAGACTTGATAGCCCCCCTGAATGAAGTGTCCTCAAAACCATTGAAAGAAGTCTGAAGCAAATCCAATGGTAGATGTTGAAGAAACCTCAAGTCTTGAATGGAATGATAGGGAAGAAGTCTCGTATATGAAATATCTAAATAGAGGAGTGATACCCCCTCAAGAATTTCCTTCAAACTTATAGAAGTAGCCATGTCAGTGATACCTGAAACAAAGCCATCCTATGATTGCAAGTCTGGAAAACTGAATGTATCCTGATGAATGATGATGATGGAAGCCTCAATCAATGATTTTGGACAAGGAATCACTGAATGTGAAGAGATACCAACTGTCTCTGATGAAGAAGAAGCACCAAAAGGAACCTTGTCAACCTCTTCAAAAAAGATCAAGGCAATCAACTTCCCGAACAACAATATCATCATAGGGAACTTGATTTGAAGCATGAATACCTTCACTTGGATGAGGAACTATACCAAATAGATGAGGCAATAAATGGTGGCAGATCCCATCTCGCCATTGTTGATAGTTACCCTTGTGCAACATAATCAAAGAAGGAGAATATGAAAGCCCCATAATGAAATTTCTCCACAAAATACAAAGACACTAACCTTCAACAATAAATAGAAGACTTCCAAAAATGATTTGCAATTGAAATGATGCTACCCAGAGCAAAAAATATTTTCCCAAGCTTTAAGATGTCCAAGTTATTGAACAAATGCACCAAACTGAAAAAATTAATGCAAAAGTACCTGGAGCTGAAACTGATCAAGGGATCTGGACTGATGAAAAAAACTCTGAAATATCTCTTGAATGCCGCTAGAATTCTCGGGTTTCAGCAATCTGATGCAAAGTTATTGGCTGTTGAGTCCAAAGTGGAGGATTGACTTCAGCTGACCGTAGAATTTTCTATGAGCCAAATTTCACAAAATAGATGCTACCACTCGAAAGTAGAAAAAATTATCTTTCCAACGGTATCTTGATTGTCAATTTTCGATACCATGGCCAAAAGTTATGATTTTTTCAAAAAACTGAATTTAACCTGCAGGAAATGGGTTTTTTAGCAAAAAAAATTTCTTTTGATTTGATTTTTGTGAAATCTGTTCATAATGAGTGGAAAAAAATAGAAAACCAAAAATATTTTGAAGCTATAAACAAAACCCAGAAATATTTTTTGATCCAACAAGCAAAAAATGAAAAATACTTTTTTTAAACCTTTAGTTAGAGAAAAATGACGCGCACCGATTTTTGTTTAGTGATTTTCTCAAGATTCATAGAAGATATCAAAAATATAAAAGGTACCCAGTTCATATTTCGATCTTGGCTACAAAACCCAAAATTTTTTTTTCTTGGAACTGAGTGGAATCTAGAAATCTGAAGCAAAAATGAAAAATGGCTTTAAAAAAGCTGCTTGCATTCACCAAGATTTTCATGCCAAAAATAATCTCTCATATCTGAGAAGAAGTTTGCAGCACTAAAGCTCTTATACCATGTAGGAGTTTAGGTGAACTCCTCAAACCCCCTAGAATCACCTGCAAGACAAAAACTTCCACAAGAGAGAAATGGCAGAAATATCATGCTATCATTAAGATGTAAGGATGCCAAATTGATTATGACATTATTACAAATGTACAAAATGCCTGAATATATAGGCATGAGAGAAAACCTAAGATACATGAGATGTTGCCATATGTCTTGATCTAATAACATGCGACAATATGTGAACCCTATCTAGATGATTATTAAATGTTGAGATAAGTTCTAGAAGGACAACTCATCTTCTAGAAGGAATCTTATCCCACCAAACAAGGAAGGGAATATTATCCCATTTATTTATGATTTATTTAATAATGCAACATAGGACTTAATTAATTAAATGCAAGACCTAAGTTAACTTATGCTAGTGTAATAATTAATTAATTAATTACACTAACAAGAGGTTTACCAATCCTTAACAAGCCAGAAAATTCTGTGTGCAAAGAATGTCTAAGTGGTAAACAAACAAAAGTCAGTTTCAAAACAAAAGAACATTCTTCTTCAAAACCTTTACAGCTTGTGCATACTGATTTATGTGGACCAACCAAAATAAGGTCTATTAATGGTGAAAAGTACTTTATGTTGTTTGTGGATGATTATACTGGAATGGTTTGGGTCACATTTGTTAAGCACAAATCAGAAGCATTTGAAAGGTTTAAAATCTTTCGTAAATTGGCTGAGAAGGAATCTGATTTGAAACTTAAATGTCTACGATCTGACAAAGGAGGTGAGTTCTCTTCTCAAGATTTTATTGATTACTTTGAACAACACGACATTAAAAGACAGTATGCTGCAACAAAAAAACCTCAACAAAATGAGGTAGTTGAACGTAAGAATAGAACTATAAAAGAAATGGCTAGAACCATGCTAGATGAAGCTAAGTTGTCTGATATGTATTGGAAAGAAGTTCATACAACTGTATACATTTTGAATAGAGTGTAGCTTAGGGTGAAATCTAAACACACTCCTTATGAACTTTGGTATGGAAAAACTGCTTCTGTCAAACACTTCAAAATATTTGGAAGTAAGTGTTTTATCAAGAAAGATGATGATAACCTTGGGAGCTTTCAATCAAAGAGTGATGAGGGTATCTTTTTGGGATACTCAACTCACAAAAAAGCTTATAAATGCCTTAACAAAAGGCTTAATAAGATTGTTGAAGTTGTTAATGTAAAATTTGATGAAAGACCACATTTGTATACTGAATCTTTGTAGGATAATGAGGAAGAAGAATTTGAACTAGAAATAATTTCAGAAGGAGCTGAAACATCAAAGTCTATTGATGATTCAGCAAGTCTTGAAAAGGTTACATCAAAAGCTCTAGCTAAATATCACCCCAAAGATCAGATTATTGGGGATAAAAATGCAGGAGTTCAAACTAGAAGAAAGGCTACAGAATCTGATGAAAAGGCACAAATAGCTTTTTGTCTAGTTACTCAGTTTGAGCCTAAACATTTTAATGAAGCTCTCACAGACTCATGTTGGCTTAATGCTATGTAGGAAGAAATTGATCAAATTGAGAAAAATCAAACTTGGGAGTTCGTCCCAAGACCAGATGACAAGAATGTCATTGGAGGCAAATGGATATACAAAAACAAGTTTGATGAAAATGGTCATGTTATTCACAACAAAACAAGATTTGTCTGCAAAGGCTATGCTCAACAAGAAGGTATTGATTTTGGTGAAACCTTTGCACCCGTTGCTAGATTAGAATCTATTAGAATATTCTTGGCTTATTCTGTTTATAAAGACTTTACTATTTATCAAATGGATGTCAAAACTACTTTTTTAAATGTCTATTTAGATGAAGAGGTCTATGTCAAACAACCTGAAGGATTTATTACCAAAGATAAGCCTAATCATGTTTACAGATTGAAAAAGGCCCTCTATGGCTTAAAACAAGCACCTAGAGCTTGGTACTCTAGGCTGGATAGTCATTTGCTTTCAAATGGTTTTGTTAGAGGAGGTGTAGACAACAATATTTATGTTAAAACTGAAGGTTCTAATATTTTGGTTGTTGAAATTTACGTTGATGACACTATCTTTGGCTGCAACGATGTTACTTTGAGTAAAAAATTCTCTCAGCTAATGAAATCTGAGTTTGAAATGTCAATGTTAGGAGAATTAAATTTCCTTCTGGGTCTTCAAATCTCTCAATGTGAGAATGTAATATTTCTTTCTCAAACCAAATATGCTAGAGAGATGCTTAAGAAATTCAAAATGGATGAATGTCATTTAGTTAGCACTCCAATGGTTACCGGATGCAAACTTACTAAGGTTGATGATTCTCCTGATACAAATCAAACTGAATATAGATCAATGAGTTAGTGTTCATGAGTTATCTTGAAGGATTATGCCTTATCAACTTATCAAGTAGTTGGTATGAGGGAAGCCCAAAGGCTGACACCCAAAAGGGTTAAGGACTATGAAGGAAATGTTTAGGTGTCGTGGTTTTGTTGGAAGGCTTATGCTTTACCAAAAGGATGGTAAGTGGTAAGAGGTAAGGGAAAACCCTGACACCTAAAATATTTTTAGTGTTCATAGGTCATACTTAAGGCTTATGCCATAACATGAAATAAAGGAAGGATTATGAGGTAACATTGAAGGTCAACACCTAAAATGGATTTGGAGTTTGCGAATTTGGCCTACGCCTTATTAGTTTGTTAGTATACAACAAGAAGGATGGGTGATGGATGAACCTCGATAAGTAAAAAGAGCCTCAAACTTAGGTGTTTGGGATTGATTTCAAGGTCCTTATATGCACATTAAGCATGAGGAAGGGTGGATAATTGACACTTGAACCCCGAAAAACAAGTCAGATGGTAGAATCTTGTCATTCTGTGGAATTCTTGCATTGAATTGGGTTGACCAATGTGGGTATGCGAGATAGCAACACATGGCAAGAATTGATTACTTCACCTTATTCGCATTGTTTTTGTGAATCAATAGAGATCTATGGCTTATATTAAAGTAGGTTGAATTGGATGGTGGAATTTTGAAGTAAGGCCAAAAATTGAGATGTGCTTGATTATGGTGTGAGTTTCAAGATCGATGGCCTGCACTCAAAGGCTAGATTGTGTTAGTATTTAGGTGAAAGGAGCTTGGGAATGAGAATCAACATTCTAGCTCAAAACATCATTCTTGAAAAAGAAGGAAGGTGATGGATGCCAAAATTAATGTAAAAGGATGGCTATGTAGGTAGAAGGAGATCAAGCAAACAAGGAGGATATTTAATGCAAAAAAAACCCCTAGATTGGGTCACACTAGAATGGTAGGTGCAATGATTTTGGGTGGGTGGTGCATGACTCAAGGGGGAGAATATTGTCAATGTAGAAAGGAGGAAGGGAGGCATGCAACTTCTCTCCAAGTGACAAAGATGGAAAGACACAGAATCACACTACTGTTTTCAAATCATCACATGCATGGCTGAAGTCCCTTATTGAGTCTTCATGAAGTTCAAAAAAGGATTGAAGAGTAGAATCAATGGCTTAAGATCCCATCTCAGGCCCTTTGAGAATATTTATATGTAGGTAAGGGGGTCATCTTTAGTAGATTTAAAGCATACCCACTTGGAATTTCTATACATGTGGATGCATTTGCATGTTGGATCATGGCATGTGTATTAGGGGCATTGGTTGTGTTTTTTGTGTATTATTTATAGTGGGGGTTGTAGATGGGAAATCTAGTTATACCTTTATCAGCCCCATGAGTGTTTTTGGGACTGTGTTTTGTACCTTGGCTCCCATCAACCATTCCTTTGGTCTTAAGAAAAACCCTTGTTCAAAGCCATTGTATGGTGATTTAAATGTTATCCCTAAATGAATAGAACTCAAACTTCTTTTTCCTTCTTGGTCTTTAAATGCCGATAATAGAAATTTATATGTGTTTTGATACATGATAACTAGTAAGAATAATGGGTGTTGAAATACTCTATTCCAAAAAAATTGTGCATTGCACCCATGGCACTATTTGACAACTGCTTAGTTAAATCTTGTCTTGGAATATCCTTTTATATTATTTGAATGGAATATCCCATTTCATCATCATGGGGCTCAAAGATTTCTTTCTCGGGGGTTTGGATAGAGCTCATGAGGCTTCATGATGCTAATATGGTCAAGTGGAGAGCAAGTTAATTTCTTGTGTTATATCATTGTTGTTATTCACCTCATGGTTAGAGATGTCATTAAACATTTCACTTAACTAGAATTTGCTACCTAGAGTGAAATAGATATTAAGTCTCAATAGAAAATTTTCATGTAAGCATGATGTGGATTGTTTTGAATAAGCTTTCTTTTAAAATTGTGCATATCCTTAATAGGTTTTGATCCCTGACTTCACCTAAGTGGGTGGTAACCAACTGTGAAACTTTTTGGGGTAAAAGGAACCTAGAAAGGATTGCATACCCACTCTTATATTATATAAATAATAGAATAAAGGCATAAGATGAATTTGAATAGAGAATTGAGTTAGTGTATTCTAGTGTTATTAGGTTATGAGTGTGACTAAGGTAGAGTCATTTTTGAACCTAAGGTTTATACGCCCTTATGTTAGGCAACCAAGTGTATGATGGTTGAATTGTCTTGAAGTTTGAATATGTGAATTGTCTTATTAACCTTTCAACTCATAGTATTATTAATGATATATGGTGACCTTTGTATGGTTTGAATTGAACCAATTTTTTTTTTATAATCATCTATTCAAGATAAGATATGGTTACCCTCTTCCTAGACCATTCATGGTTATCTATTTTTCCAAGTGGCTCTTGTGGGGCGTTGTGTTCTAGATTTTTATCCACTACTCCTAGTAAAAGGATCCCTTGTAGTTTATTGTTGATAATTTTATATACTTGATACACCATTATGTGTTGTTATGATTTAAACCTTGGTCAAATGTGTGATTTCTCAGTAATCAAATATGATTTGAGAGAATTCAAGTTGTCGAACTATGGAGTGTTTGCACAATACATAGATAGGGCCATAAAAAAAGATCCCCCGAAGACTAGGTCTAGCCCCTAGGTCTTGTTCTCTTATGATTACTATTGATATGTATTTTATGGTTTATCATGTGACTATAATTATGTTTGTGATTATTATGGAGTTAGTTGAGCTCATTAAGTCTATTTCGGTGATGTGGACTACATGTCCCCACTTGAACAAAGCCATAGTTGTCTAATCTAGGAGGATCTATGAACCCTAAAAAATAAATTATCTCCAATGATTGAGAAGTTGAAACCATGGCATAGAGCTCAAAATATTGATTCCAATGCAACTTAAACGGGCTCAAAAGGAGTCCATATGCCCAAGTTATGGCTGGTCAAAGTTTGGTCAAACTTGGACTAAGAGGCCATTAGAAGGTGAAAATTTTGACCAACTCAAAATTGGTTAGAAGAAATTCCAAAATGAAGAGCTCATCGTCATGATCTTGATGACGCTTGTTTCGTAAAAAATGAAGCAAGTATGCAAAAGATATCATCGGTCAAAGTTCCAATGTTGACATTGGTCATTGAATGGTACAATGATGATGTCATCATGATGTTAGCAGCTGACAGAGCAGATGATTCATCATACAGATGCTGACATGGACCAATCTAGTCTTGACACATTTCAACCATACAATGACACGGTAGTATAGATTCAAGTTGGCGGTACAACAGGTGACGTGAGCAAATGAGTCATCGTACGACTAATGACGTGGCAACATATGGTACAGACCATGTAAGTACAAAAGCTGATGTGGCATCCTAGTTGGCAAGTGAGTCAATACCCAGTGGCATTGACATGGACAGTGATTAGGCAATCACATGGCAGTGACATGTCATCTTCGACCAATCAATGATTGACACATGACACAACAAGGATGTGCCATGTGGCTCCCAAAATCTCCTCCCTCCTCTACGATTTGTTGCATTTACCAAAAATATATGGTCGGGGGTTGAACCCCTGAACTCTCCAATGTTGATCACTAGCTCGACCGTTGCACCATAAAATCCACGTTTACCATTGATAGGATGGTGGTTTGTTTTGTTATATGGCCATTTGAAATTGGGTGAAAAGAGTGCCGGCAGGACTTGAACCCACAACCGCCAGGTTGCTAAAAAGGAAAGCCACCATTGCACTATGCAATGTGTTTGTAATGCATATGTGTCACATCAATTTTTTTGTTTATTAAGCTCAAAATCCTTAACTATTTCACTAAATAGTTATTTAGTTAGATATTAAATTTAAAACAAGAAAAACCCACCAAACAAACTTATCCCAACATGAAATAAATCAAGGGCTCCAAAACAAATTTGAACAATTTGAGGGGATATTATTGTTTAATATGTGAAAAATGGGGAATAAGGGTGATTTTTCAAATCTTATGGTTTTTAGCCCAAATAGGATAACCTCATGTATAAAAGGAGGAGCTAGGAGGCTTTTGAAATCATCACTTGACTTGGAGAATTTTCTCCTTGAGGGCATCCAATTTTTCATCCAAGTTTCTCCATAGTGAGAATTAGGAGCAAGGGAATTGTGGGGAGAATTTTCTCTTGTGAGGATTTGTAAAATATTTTAAAGCTTATGTTGTAAAGAGATCATCCTTCTGATGATGGGAGTAGGGTCATAGGTGAGAATTGTTTTCTAGAATCCTATCATAAGGAGGAAGCAATTCTTTTGTAACACTTGTGAGAAGGTCCCCATGCTTTTTATGAGAAGGAATAGATTGATTCATTTTCAAGTGAATCCAGAGACATAGTCAGAGTCTGGTGAACTTTGTTACCAAATTTATCTTGTCTTGTACTTCTTTGTGCCTATGTGTTTTTACTTAATTGTTATAGTTCTTTATTCCACATTGAATTGGTAGAACTGGTTAAGTAAAAAGAGCTTAATAGATTAATGATTTAAATTTGCATATTGGATTTGAATCATTGATTAAAGATCCTGGTTTAGTTAAGTGAACTTATTTGAGGTAAGAAAACTTGCTAAAGTTTATGGATAAAGTGGTATCAAAGCAATTGTTGAGCTCTTTTTCAAGTTGTTCAGTGTTGCCAATTGCAAGATGGAATTTGAGCAAGGAGAAACATCCAGAGTGACAATGAATGCATCTATGGTAGAAGATTTATTTGCCATGGAGATGATTGAAAATCACTACCAGAATCATCACGAGGAGTCTAATAAAATGCAGAAGCTGGAAGAAGCCTGTTGCATGTAGACAGAGAATGTGGGACTCAAGCGGTTTCTTGAAGAAGCTAACATTGAGAAGCAAAGAATGCAGGTGCTGATACAAGAGGTCCTTGAGGAGAAAAATAGGAGAAGTCCTTTTGTATCAAAGAATGCTCACATATGTTCCTTTTGTCTGCATTCCAAGGATAATTTTCATCATACTCCCCGTTCACTCCAGCTCATAGTTATTTAGTTAGATATTAAATTTAAAACAAGAAAAACATAACAAACAAACTTAGCTCATAAATGAAATAAATCAAGAGCTCCAAAAAAAATTTGAACAATTTGAGGGGATATTATTGTTTAATATGTAAAAAATGGGGAATAAGGGTGATTTTTCAAATCTTATGGTTTTTAGCCCAAATAGGAAAACCTCATGTATAAAAGGAGGAGCTAGGGGGCTTTTGAAATCATCACTTGACTTGGAGAATTTTCTCCTTAAGAGCATCCAATTTTTCATCCAAGTTTCTCCATAGTGAGAATTGGGAGCAAGGGAATTGTGGGGAGAATTTTCTCTTGTGAGGATTTGTAAAAGCTTTTAAATCTTATGTTGTAAAGAGATCATCCTTCTGATGACGGGAGTAGAGTTATAGGTGAGATTTGTTTTTTGGAATCCTAGCATAAGGAGGAAGCAGTTCTTTTGTAACACCTGTGAGAAGGTCCCCACATTTTTAGGAGAAGGAATATATCGATTCATTTTCAAGTGAATCCAGATATGTAGCCAGAGTCTGGTGAACTCTGTTACCAAATTTCTCTTGTCATATGCTTCTTTGTCCCTTTGTTTTTTTACTTAATTGTTATAGTTCTTTATTCTGCATTGAATTGGTAGAATTGGTTAAGTAAAAAGAGCTCAATAGATTAATGATTTAAATTTACATATTGGATTTGAATTGTTGATTAAAGATCCTAGTTTAGTTAAGTGAACTTAGTTGAGTAAGCACACTCGCTAAAGTTTACAGATCATTGCCACAGCAATAGTTTACTTTACCAAGTTCTTATAATTGATTGGTCAAATTTTTTTATGCTTCCATAAAGTGTGTGCTAGGAGGTAGCCTTTTGTGAATTATACAAGTGTTTGGGACCAAAATTTGAAATTTGTGTTTTTCCCTTAACTATATTTTGGGTGTAAAGTTGTGGGAATTACAAAAAAAAATATATGCAATGGTGTACAACACCGTATCCCAATAGTTTTATGTCCAAAAGACATGAAAATAACCTTTTCTTTTTCATCTCCAGAGATATATTCATCTTCTTTAGTCCTTATTAGTGTAGAAACTCTTATGTTTCCTATAACCTTTATTCCTTCTCTGAAATGATTTCTTTTCATGACTTTTTTCAACATTTTTGGAATTCCTATGGGGACACAACCATAAAATGTCCCACTTCACTACAATTAAAGCACTTAAAAGGTAAATTACCTTCGTACTTACTAGATTCTCTTTGTAGCTTCCTGACAAAATTGGCTTCCTCTAGATTTGATGCAATATTAGAATCTTGATGAACCTCCTTCTTAGATACTTTGAAAGAAAATTATTTTCTCATACCATCTTCACTTTCAAATCTCATCTCAAAAGCAATTAGAATTCTATATAGTTTATTCAACTTCAAAGCATTCAGATTCTTAGCTTCTTCTATTGCAAAGAATTTAGAATCAAATCTTCTAGGAAGAGATCCAAGTACCTTTTTCACAACAAACTTTTCTTTTAATTATTCTCCAAGACCTTAGATAGAGTTGACAACTTCATCAACCCATAGAAGGAATGTGGTAATATTTTCATCTTCTCTCATCTTTAGGATTTAAAATTGAGACCTATGAGTTTGTAGCTTCACCTCTTTGAATTTTTCATCGCCTTCATAGATGGTTTCCAATTTATCCCATATTTCCTTCACTATTTTGCACTTCATCACTTGCACAAATTCAAAGTTAGTCAATCCACATAAAATAGCATTCCTTGCCTTAGCATTGATTTCACAAGCCCTATTTCTAGCCTGATCCCTAGGAGGGCTTTTAGGAATCTCATATCCCTCTATCACTAACATCCAAATGTCTATTCCAAGAGCCATCAAGTAGGAATCCATCCTAACTTTCCAAAATGAAAAATTGAATCCATCAAATAATGGTGCTTTGTTTCTAGAGAACCCTTCTTGAAAAACTGAGTGTTCCATATTAGAAAAACCTTAAGATAGTAGGCTTCTTCAAAGGAACTTGGATTTGATAGCAATTGAAGTGCACACAATCTACTGAGGGGGAGTGAATCAATAGATCTAATCAATTAAAAATTATCAATTTCAACACTAATTATTAGATCATGTGAATTGAATCTTTGCTGTTGTTATCATAATATATTATTCTTCTAAAAAAATAACACATAATCAATTAAAAGATAAAATCATAAAGCATAAAGGAACATCAAATATACGCAGAAACCCAAGATGGGAAAAACCATGGTGAGAATGTTTCTTGAATTTACTATCCAAATCCAACCTCACAATGCTAAAATACACAAGTGAATTTTACACACTGAATTAGGCACAAACCTATTGGAGACATCGATCTCCTAATATATTTATTGGCACCAACCTACTAGAGTCACCAATCCCCAATTGAAATAGTAAAAGTAGAACACCAGTCCTACCATATTACAAAGATAAAGCTTGTAGATCTTCAATGCAACACATACATGTGTCAGAGTCACAAATGAAACTCTTCCACACTATAGATGATCTTTTGACATAGGTGCACACACTAGAATGCAATTCTCCCTTTTTATTTTCACCACATTCTCTTCAATTTTCACTAATGACAAAATTTTCTTCACACAAGTATAATTCTAATTCATGTGGCCACACTCTACATGCAAACAATGCATCTAAACATTAGAAATATATATATATATATGACATTACATTAACACTCTTCCATGTCATTCAAGGATCCAAAAATAGCTAAGATGACATAAGGTGGACATAAATTCAAATTACATGAAATTTGAAATAGGTCAGTCCAAAAATATTTAATCTCTTGCCACCAAAATAACGTGATACCGTGTGCTACCATATGAACCTTAAGCATTTCCTATCCTAACACCAAACACAATATTTGAATTTCACATGCTACTAGCCATTGCTGCACATGCCTTGAACACCAACTAGTTGATAGATAGACATATAGAACCTTTTTTCACTTCAACATTTTTGCATGCTAGATATATCCTCTAGAAAATCTAGGATATGATAGAACTAGTGTATGCATACTCTTCTTTGAAACAGACCAATAATTCATTTCTAAAATAAATGTGGACCATGATTGTATTGCTAGAGAAATCTATTTGTACTGAGAACTACACTAAAAAAAATTCTAGATCACCACTATCATAGAGAATAGATGCAAGCATACATCAGTCATACAAAAACTCCTTGGCAATTGATCATATATATTTCTTGATTTTGCATCCTTATGTAGTAAAATTACCAACACTAACCAAACTAAACTTTTGATAAATAACATGCACCAACAAATCTTCTACAACTCAAAATGATAAGTTGAGGGAAATATAATGATAATTCAACTTAGCGTTAAATAGATAACTTATTTGACTACATTGTTTGACATCAGTGATATTACAGACAACCTTTGACATCAATGACAACCTATGTTCAACACCGAGTTGGTAAAAATCTCTTGGACTATTCTTGGAAAGTGGAGTTATTACTCCTCTTAGATGTATATGCCTTTATTTTTTCTATATATACAATAGTCACTTTGCATATCTACTAGTCAAATGGAGTAATGTGAGTATTTCCAAATTATCTTACATTTTTGTCTCATGAATTATCTTTTCAATATATTCTCTGCATTTTTCTAGTTTGATATTTGATCATCTACCAAATGGAATGTGTGTGATTTATTAATGGCAACAAATATTGGTTTAGATTCTCATTTCTCATATAATCTAACAATTCACACCTCATCCAAAAAATCCCAAAAAGTTATACTTGATACACATAAACTCCAATATGGTATTAGAAATATTTGTGTTATATCATAAAAAATATGTAGTGAAATAATACATAACCTAATTAAATAACGTTCCATTATACATTAAAACTCATATGTATAGTAAATATAGGATACATATAATCACAATGACAATATCTTTTATTAATCAACCTACAATCAAAGTACAACATCACCAACCAAACAAGTTGATAATTGGGCATGTTAAAAAATCCCGCTATAATTAATTGTATCTTGAGCATTGCTTAAAGAATTAAGAATACTTACAAACTTGTTCCACTTATTAACTGCACCTCACCCAATTACTACTAAGATCTTCTCAATAAATATTCAAAATATCCAAATCTAATCTAAAATAATTTTGAAAAAATCACTTCCTTCAAAAATTTCTCATCATGACCAAGAAAAATAAAATTATTGTAGAGAAGAAAATCAACCCCACCTTCAATGAAATATATTCAAAGAATATATTTTTTTAAAATTGTTAGAATTTTTCATAAATAATATATCTACCTAGGACCTAATCTTTATGAGATAATAATAATTACTTAGGAAATGAATAAATATATTCTACTTAATATAATGGAGAAATAATTTCAAAGAGTAAATTATAGTAGTTGATAGTGATATCACATACCCCAGGATCACCTACAAAGCCAAAAATATCCTTCCATAAGAGAGTATGACAAGATAATAAATTGCTTGATTATGTATGCAATTTTTATAATGATCAATAATGGATTGATGATAGTGCAAAACCCTATGACTTACAATGTACAAGAGGACTTATATAGGCAAGGTGAGAGATATGATTAGACAAGATAATGCTAAGTGTCTTAATCCTATGACATGAGACAACAAAAAGTAAATAAATAGATAAAATGAGATAAGATCACATGAAAAATAATACTTTTAGAAAGATTAATAGACCCCTAAGTAGAATTAACATGTTAAATTATGTGAGTATGACCTCCTAGGTGAACTAGTTAGGTAAGTCACCTTATTCACACCAACACCCCTCTAAAGTAAAACTTAGGGATTAGGGATATTTCTAGAAGTCTTAGTTTTCATGTGATATTATCTTATCTTGTTATTTATTTATTTTTCTCATGTTATAGGATTAAGAAACTTGTCATGATCTTTTCCAATCTTATCTCTCACCTTTTCTAAATGATCAATGCCTCTTGTATATTGTAGAACATAGGGGTTTGTACTATCATTGATATATTACTGATCATTGTACATATTGCATCCATAATAAATAAATACATTATCTTGTCATGTTATCTTATGGAAGGATGTTGTTGGTTTTACATGTAATCTTGGGGTATCTGAGCTTGCTATAAACTCTTTGATATGATGTAGGAGTTGATAGTGAGCACATAGACCCCTAAGAAAACATGTGAAATTATGTGAATAATATTTTATACCTATGAAATAGTTAGGTAAAAGACCTTATTCACACCAATATAAATTGCAATTATATAGATCCATTAGATCTATGAAAATCAAGGAGATGACATGCCCAAGAGTTATGAGTTTAAATATCAATCACTCTCAATAAATAGGTGAATTAAATTAATCTAATCAAGACAAATGTGGCATTGAATAAGTAGATTTGACACCTAATAGCTACCACCAATAAAGGATTGATGAGGTAGTTGTGATACTTGTGCACCTAATACATATGTGAGAATATTCTAAGTAAACTATTGATGTAGATGTTAGTTACACACCTACATGTAGATAAATTCTCACAAAGACACCACGAGAACCTATCTTTCTTAAAAGACTCCACCATGAAAACCTAAATCTAAGGCTAACTCAGCTTGATCCCAAGGCTTATTTATCTCAGATCTTGATGCACTAGGTTCACTTAGGGTTAGTTGTGATAATGTTGTTCAACATGAGGGGTAAATGGTCCTTAAGGCATTGGATGGTATCATAGAGATATGAAAATAATCTTAGTCTAGTCATTCAATAAATCTTGAAATCAAAAAAATTGCAACAATATTTCATGAAATTCAAATAACTTGCATTCATTCAAGTAGATTTAGCATTAAGCATCCAACAATTTCATGGAATCAAAAGATTTGCAATAAAACTCCATGCATTTATCACTTTTTTTGGAACATTTTCTGAAATAAAGAAAAAAAATTACTAAAAAGTAAAATTTCTCCTAGGTATTATCCATGCATGCCTCAAAAAACAACCAAACCAAAGCAAACCATTCCATACAAGTGATCCCACAATACTAGTTTACAATTTTTGGCCAAACTAGACACTAAATTGATTTTTTCTAACTAAATCTTCACTTTCGGGCACCTATAGTGGCTAAACCATGAGGAATTTGAAGATTATGCATACTAGTGATTTGTGACATTTTTTCTGTAGATTCTAAAATATATTTTTTTCAATTTTTTTGGAATAAGATTGCACTTGTTTTTCCATCTCGTTCAAAAACTAGTTTTTACTAGTAAACATCTTTTTTAAGGAGTGATGCTCACCGTATACAACATAAATTTTTTTCTATGAAGGATAAAATTATATTTTTTTCAAATTTAGATTTGAAACTATGATATCTAACCAGTTCATTTGGTTTCATAGTTTTTTATTGATTTTTTTTCCTTAATCAAGTATTGAAGTCAAACCAATTACAATTCAGACATAGGCGGACCGTATACAATGTTGGTGCTCCAAATCAAACTAGACTAGTGAATCCTATAGACTAGCCACTTTCTAATGATAACATTCAATGGGGGATTTGGCCAACTGATAGGAAATGGAGTTAGAACAAATTTCCCCTACACTTCAGGCTCTGTAAGACCTAGGGGGTGACCCTTTAGCAACATCTAAAAATTCAAAAACATACTTAATATGATATTTCTTAACAGATGAATTTTCTCATAGAATTATGTTGAGAAACATAAAATACCACTTAACATTGGCAAGACATTAAGTGAATTTCATCAACTAGCATGGAGAAAATGGCAGATACATGTACTCACAACACAAAATTAAAATGATTTATGATTTAAAGAATTGAGACCAAATTGAAAACAACAGAAGCATGATAATGGACCAATGCCATGAAATGGGCTATGGAGTCAAATAACCAACCCTTCATCTTATAGTGCTAAATGTGTTTTGAAGATCCTTGCAAATGTTATCACATTATGACAACTAGAGCACTAAAGTTTTATCTAATAAATCTTATAAATCCGCCTGAAACACAATACTCCTATCACATGTGTTGAATCAATTACACTATCCTTTGAAAAAAAATCAATAATAAATGCAACTTGTGCTTCATTAAAGCAATTACATTATTCTCATAATAGAAGTCAACAACAAATATAACTCTAATGCAACAAATGTGCATGAAAAGACTTAGACAATTTTATTATTTGAATCCAAAAGAGCAGTACATCTTAGCCATGGAGACAATTATAAACTAAAATAGACATGCAAGATTAATTAATAACACACACTTTTAGATTAATGACTTAGCTACAATCATCCTAGCATTACAATCTACCAAGAGCTTCTACCTACCTTGCAGAGCTTTCAGAAATTGGAACCCCAAATCAGAACAAATGAGAGGAGAATGAGAATAAAAAGAAGAAAGGAAGGCTCCAGAAGAAAGATTTGTAGATGACAGCTGGAAAATCCTCTCCCATTGATCAACAAAAACAAAGCCTCTCTCCTCTCTTTGCAACAAACTAAATTTTCCTCCAATTTCCCCCTTGCTTTTGCACCAAGTTACCAAGCAATTGAAAATTAGACCATGTGAGTAAATTCACCCATTTTACTTGCTATGTGAAAATGCCTCTTTTCCCGTGAAAATCTTCATTTTCCTGAGTTTAAAATATTTTCCTTTTCATATTTCACGAGAAAAACACATTTCCTAGCATAAAATTTCACTTTTACATTTTTATTCTCCAGCAAAGAATATTTCACGTGCAATTTACATTCACCCATTTATTTCTCCTTGAGATTTTACTATGCATGTATTTCATCTTTAAAATATTTTCCTCCCTACACTTCACTTTTAAAATGAAACATTTAAAATATTTCCTCATGAGTATTTAATTTCACTTTACAAAAGTGAAAATTTGAAATATTTTCCCCATTTAAAACAATGGAGGATTTCTAATATTTATTTAAAATATTCCCTCTCGAGCCCATCTTTATATTTCCATAGGAAAACATGCCACTTTAAACATTTTGCTTTTAATAAAAGCAAATAAAACATCATTGGGGTCCTTTTAAAAAACTTACACACAGAAGGTTTTCCTTAGGCCTCACCTACCATGTGTCTTAATCTTGCTCACCCTACACAAATTAACCATTAGGCACTTTAAACCTGTGAGCCGACGGGTTGAGGCTGAGATTTCATCTTACTACCTCACTTTTGATCTTCCATCATTGTTGGCATTCATTCTCCATGCTCGTGCTCTTCCTTCAACTTGGCCGCCATTGCTTCCCCTGTGCAACTCTTAAATCCAAGTCACCAAGTATACTCATAACACTTGATGAGCTTCAGTCACTGTGGAGCAGCCCCATATTTTGAATGCCACTGAAGATAGGTAGGCCGATCACCATTTCACTTGCTTGGAGGTTTTTAAGGTCCTTCAATAAACATGTTTTGTCTGCTATGCTAAATTTGTTGCATTCACTAAGACCAAATTTGTAATTGAATTCCATACTACAGCCAATTGGCTATGTGCTTTCTCCTAGCGTGGTTTGATTTCAACCTACAATGTAAAACCTTTAAGATATGTTGGCACATTTTCTAGATTCCTCCTTTCTTTGTTGATTTTGTTGAATGCTTGTACCTTAAAGTATTTGATGGATGCCCGTGCCTTGCTCAAGTGTGCCCTCCTCCATTGTATTTGTGAGCATTTTCATTGTGTGCACATATTGTTGTGTTCTCTCTTGTGCTTTTGTGTTCTCTCTTGTGCTTTGTTGGGTATCCAAATACCTTGTTCTTGGTGTAGGAGCACCTAACCACCTAGCTACATATCTCCATGCTTGAAGGTCACATAAAGCTAATGATAGGTGTTTAGGTTGATACAAGGATGTTTTGTATTTACTTAGGCTCAATAAGGTATAAAATACCAATCTTAATGTAATTGGAACCATCTTGGATCATTTGGATTGAAAATGTATAGTCTTGCACCTAAGAGTCCTTGTAGCCTTTTGAATGAAAGTTCTTGAATTTGTAAATGGGAATGTTGTGGAAGAGTCTAAAAGTCATGTTTTGGGTAAATAAGGGTGTCTAAATAGTCCTAGGTCTTTAGAACACTAAATTTTCATGATAAAGCTTATAAATAAAAACCTTTGTTAAATACTAGTGATTATAGGTGTTACCTAATTTTCAGCTTTCAGCTAAAATCATGTAACTTAGTGTTTAATTATTTTCTTGTATTCTTAAAAATTTAAAGATAAACCATAAAACTACTAATTTCAATATGCATGAAGGAATGATTGTCAAAACAAAGTAGATTACATTTTTTCACTTCAATGTTGCATTACAATAAATGTGAAAGAGAATCATAGATATACAAATGTAGTCTTTTATTGATAATCTTGAAATATACATGTCCCTCACAAGAAAAGAGACTAAATCTCTTATTCAATGAACCTATGAAAAAAATAATGCATGAATAAGTAGAGAAAGGAAATGTGCATATAAGAATTGAACCAGCCATTGCCTAAGAATGACTGGTTGTGGTTGCCTAATTGCTTTGCTACTACCCTGAACCACTTGTGTCCCTCTTAGCTCCATAGTGCTCCTCACCCTACATCTGAAGAAAACATTATGTTAGATCAAAGATCTAAGCAATGAAATATTCAATCCTTACATACACACCTACCTATGCATGTATAAACCAATCCATAAGCGCATTAAACAAAAACATCCAACATATGCATTTATTTTCTAACTATTTGCTTCATGTGTAGATTTAGGACAAGTCTGATTATTGTTTCATTATCATATCAAATGATAGCATGTGGGTTAAATTTGGCTCCCACAAGGGTAGATCTCAGCATGCTTTGAAAGAAAAGGAAATTAAGAAACTTGATCAAATATTTATCTGTTATCAATGCATTAAATCAATATGGAATCACACTAGTTGATCAAATTTTTGTATCAGATTCAAAAGATGCATCAAGTTCAATCATGCATCTTTTAAACAATAAGGAAGCATTTCAAATTGTTGTCAAGACCCTCTTGTCGTAACCCTATTGGGAAATCACACATCACATAGGAAAGTGAGCTATTAGGTCACCCACATATGTGATAGGTGGTTGGCCAATAAAGTTAGAGTGAGGAGACTGTGTATTTGTTACACATAATAGAGGAAGAGCAATGGTTGAATCAAGGTCATGATACAAGTATAAGGACAAAATATTTGCAAGAGATACATGAGGCAAATGGGATTACTAGTGTTCATTCAAGATGTACTTGTGAAAGTGATTTAAAAGTGAAGATCATTGTCATTGGAAAGAGGCAATTCACAATGATCTCATGCAATAGGACAACAATAACCTACATTAATGGGACATCGAGAATCTATGAGCAATAATAACCTTGTGTGACAAGAGCCAATGACAAGAAGTAGTGGAAGAACATGGTGAAAGGCACAACCAATCTAGATGAGCCAATAGAAGTATATAGTACCCTTGAAACATATACAATCATGCTACAGGGCAACAAGGTTCAAAAGGGGAAATGTGTTTCAGAATGCAACACTAATGGAACTAACAAAGTTCAAACAACATGATCAACCTTTCACCTTTGATGGAGACCAAAGCAAAGGAGGGACAAAGTTGTATGAGTGTGCAATGGTCATGAAAATCCTGAAATCATCAAATCAAATTAAGGATACTCATCTCATGTTAAAATTAGTGCTATGAAGCATAAAGAACAATTAGGCCTTGAGGGTTCTTGATCCTTGAAGAGTAATGATAGTGACAAAGAAAATAGATAGAAAATAAAGCAACAGTTTGAAGGGGTAAGTACAATCATATGTTTATTATCTTCTGTTTTCATTTGTTGTCCATACCAATGAAGGCTTCAAGCATACCTCTACTAAACCTATAATAGTTAAAGACTATTATAGGTTTAAAGACTATGATGACTATGCACAATACATAACATGTGATATGACAATCATGAATGATGCAAATATTAGTATAGTTCATAGTTTTGAGGAGTCAAAGAGATGGCATTGGAGGTTGTGGTATGGAACACCATTTCCTTTTGCATGGATAAAGATAGTGATCATGCAAACACTAGGAAAGACAATCTTATTAATGAGCAGTGAGTTATTGTTGAGTAATACACCTCACAATAGTCTATAATGCAAGATAATCATAGTTAGTGGCAGAATACTCATAGGGAAGAAGAGTTCATTCACAATGGTAAATGAAGGACAACTTTGGAGCCAAAAATATATATGAATGATACATGGAGAGTAAACTGAGAATGACAATGGATGTAGTAAAAAAGACCAGGGCACACATTGCTTTACACCAGAACCCCAAGACACAAGCAATCTTAGATTTGAATTTATTAGAAATGATCTAATTACTACAGTTTGTGTGGTGGGAGTATCCTTGTTCTTTGAGAAAGTGGGATTTTCTATTAAGTAAATCCAAAGAATCAAGCTCTTGTGATTATGGTGTATTGCTTTGTGAACACCCACCATATGGAGGAACGTCTTTGTGTCAATGAAGCAATTATTTTAGATCATGTCATGACAAACAGATGGTGGATCACAATGAAGAAGGACTTTGTCCACATGCCACAGAACATTGTGTAAGGGATTGCACAGTCTTATAGGGCCAAGCATTGGTCACTGGTTGAGTAAATATGTGAAACCCAAATACAAGACTTTAAGGGGCAGAACTTTCATCTTAGGTGCCTGAACAGAGCATGGGTCTTAAACATTCAAGTCTGTAGGACAACAAGCAAAGGAGTTTCATTGGTCAAATGTCACTTTTCAAAGGGATTGGGATACATTGTGAATGGTATGCTCATCAATATCAATAGAGCAGTCTTGAAACAATTTAGAAAACAAACATGCACTGAGGATCCACTTAAAGAGGGATTTTGCTCATTTGATGTTGGAGGGTATTTCATTATAAAAATAACTAAAAGTTCTTTATTGCAAATAATGAAGTAGGTTAATCACTGCATTTTCATAAAATAGTAAATGGAAAGTTGTTTACAATGACCAAACCATGTGGGGTTTTGTTATAAAACATTGTTGCATTCTACAGAAGTGAAGTGCATAACTGAAAATGGCAATATGAAAAGCTTGTTGTGGAAATTAAAGAAAAGCCATTTATGCATTATGACAGACCATGGTGAGCAATGGCCTTTTCCATGCAATTATGAAGAACCCACTTGGGGTTTTAATCAAATGAGCAACATTGCTTTATTTTTACAAGAAAATGAAATAAACTTTAAAAAGCAAATCCTCTGTATTCTTCTCAAAATATAAGCTCTGTAAGAAAATCGAGTGACCCATTTGTTTTTTTGCAAATATTGGAAAAGTTCAAAAAAATTACATAATACAGGAGACCCAAGCAAGGGTTTATTTCAAAATGTGAAAATAAGACAAAAAATCATGAATGCAAGAAGACTCAATTTACATAATGAGGGTTGAGCCACATTTTGGCTTTTTCTTTTCCCATTTTCCAAAAACCCATCTAGGTTATTAACTTTATCAAGATTTATGAAAAAGAAGGAAAATCAAGAGAATACAACAGGGTTTTGCAAATCAATGCACATAACACTTTGTCCCAATTTAAGGCCATGACCAGTAAGTTGATATGGCCATGAAACAACAAAAATTGCACCAAGCTACAGTGTTAAAACATTTATGAACAGTATCACAGAGATGTAAAGAAAAATGAGAGATTTTATCTTCCATTCAATCCTTCTTGCTCAATCAAAAAACATAAACAATAGTGAATGAAGATGGCTAGGAGCTTACCAAAGCTCGAACAAGAACCCATAATTTTTTTTCTGAAAAGATACTCCCTCAAAGCTTCATGAAACCTCTCATTGATGGTTTTTTAGAAATAAAACAACCAAAATGGAGGATGATAAATAGTATGGTTAGGAAATATCCCAAAGAAATGCTACAAGCCATGGCCTGTGAGCCCAAAAATGGCCTCCAAGTAAAGATTTTGTAGGGCTTATGCCAAGAAAAACAATTACCTGAGTTTCCATGTTGCTTTTATGCAAAAGAATATCAAAAAATTGACTGAGAACCAGTGAAATCATCATCTTTCTATGTTCTTCCCAAACCCTCATGGAGGCAGACGAAGTTTCTAGATTCTTCAAGCAATGAATGATGATGTTTTTCATCATTTTGTTTCTTTATCATTAGGGTTTGACTTGTGTCTTTTGACATATTTGATGTGATTTTTATCCCTTCAGTTGTTTAAATCAAACTCATGTGAAATTTGAAGGGGAGGCCGAAACCTTATTTCTTCCCTTAGGCATTTGTTGCCTTTCAAGCCTTCTATTTTATTTAAACATTGCTAAGTCTTCGTTCCACATTACCTCATGTGTGAGCACTTAGGAATTTTATGCCTTAGGGTTGTCCCCCTTCTAATCATTGCTAGGTTTTTTTCAGCATACAACAAGGGAGTGTACAACAATATTTTACCATGTGACCCTTATGTGATGCTTTGTAATTTTCCAATGCCATGCAAGGTGGAATATGCTTTCCAAGAGGCTTGGAGGTTGTCCATATTGGCCAAGTGCTACTAATGACTATGTGCCTTTGTAAACCAATGAATATGATGTGTGGTCAAGATGCAGAATATGGTGAGTTAGTGGTCAATACCTTGGAGACCTTTTGTAAACTTTTAGCATATCATTTTGCACTGATTTTCAATGTTTGGAATATCATGTAAGTGATTTAAAATCACTTTTAGTTGTTGCAAATTGTAATGAATTTTAAATGGTCATTCCCTTTAAATTTTACCTAATTGTAAAGTGATTTGTTAAGTGATGTTTTATAAATCACTTAACAAAATCACTATATTTAATGCTTTAAAAGGCCACATGTTTTCAAAAACACACATATTGCATGATGGGAATATGGTCAAATGTTGTAATAGGACCAATGATTATTTGCAAAAGTGTGGGAAGTGTGAGATGCTATTTGGATTGATTTTGTGATGGGGAGGCCAGCTGAAGGCATTTTTTGTCACATTTTTGGGGTGAATTTTGACTTGGAATACTTTTCTTTCATGTGGAAGGCATTTTGGAGAGTTCTAGAAAGTTCTTTTGGGGCCTTTTTTGTTTTATCCAGGAAAAATATTTGAGAAACACTTGTGTGGGATTTTGGTTTCAGTTTTCCTTAAGTATCTTCATACTTGAGTTTTGAAGGAGTTCTTTTTCCAGCTAAAGGATAGCTTGCATTTTTTAGGAGTTGTTTTTCATGGAGCTGCATTGTAACTCAGATAGACCTATTATACATTAAGCACTTTGAATTAATAGATTGGAGTATTATACCTTCTTTCTTCATGTTTTATGGTGTGTCATTAATGGTTGATTAGTCTATTTTGTGAAAAGTCTTTTTCCTTACAAACTTGTCCCATGTTTCATGCATCCATTTGATAGAAAATGCATGTTTACAGGTTATAAACTATGTTGTTTAATGGTGTTATTGATTATGAAGTCTATTTTTTCCTTTTGAAAACACTGTTACAGACCTCTTTATAAATTACTGATGTGAAATACATTGGAAAGGGAGTTGTGTGATTTGGCTTTGAAATATTGATTTGAATGTGCAAGGTTGTTAGTAGATATAGGTTTTTTGGTGTATCACCTTAGTTTCTTTCCGTATTAGGTTTATTTTATGCAATTTATTACCCTTATCTCAGAGTTTAAAGTAGTTAGGTGGCATAAAAAATGGGAAGCCAACCCTTATCACTCTAGGTATTCTTTCAAATAGGTCACCCACAACCTTAAAGTAGTCCCATGGTAGTCCAAATCTGTTGAGTGCAATTAAAAGCTTAGCAAATAGGGTGCAGATTTGGTGAGCTAACAATAGGATGAATAAGGGTTTGATGGTTACAAGGTGGTTATCGGAATTGAAGGGAGTTGATTCTCTTTTTAAATGTATTAAAACACATCATTCAAACCCAAATGTGGTTCAATGAATAGCTATTTTGAAGATTAGTGCTCTTTCCAATACCTAAAACTCTGAAATATTAACAATTTTATAAGTTTTTAGCTCTTTTTCTTTGTGTACAGCCCAATATAGGCCTCCCATGTTAGGAATATCATGAAATATTTTAGTTTCAGGTCTTAACTCAGTTATCCATTGCTTTTGAGGCTCCTTTTGATTGTTTGATGAAGAAAAAACTCATTCCTTCTTGAACAGTCTGTACAGACCAGCAGGGTCTGAGTTCTAATTTAATTTTACAATGGTGCCTTTCCTCCTACTGTGGTGACTTGTGACTCATAGGAAAGGCTCATAATATATTTTTTCCAAGTTTCTTTATCCTTTTTATTAGCGGAAGGGCATTTATAGGGTTGGGAATGTTGTTTTAGGCTAGAAATGTGACATTTTGGGCTGAAATGGAGGAACTAAAGTGATGGTTTTGAGTTTTGTTGTGTCTAAAATATATAAGTAGGTTTATTATGTGTGTGCAGATCCTAAAAAACTTTCTCAATGTTGTGGTGAGGTTTGGAAAGCCCTGAGGTTGTGAGATGCTAAAAACCCTAGGTTTTTGTTAAGAAATTGAGGGTTTTGAGGAATTGTGGCTTAGAGGATGAGTTCTTGTCTAAGACTTATGGAATTGGGAGTTTTGAGACCTTTTTGATGACTTTACAAGAGATTTTAGGGTTTGGAGAAGATTAAAGAGTAGTTTTCTTGTAAGACATGGCTAATTTTGTAGCCTTTTGTAGGGCAGTCTGAAGGATCTCCAATAAATTGTAAAGGAACCTTGTATGTTTGAATTGGTAATGGTGTTTTGGGTTTGAGTAGATTCTAGATTGATGTTGGAGTGGTCCTTGAGAGGTTTTCTCTAAGAAATAAGTCTATTTGTTGAGTTTGGAGTCTAAAATCCTTGATAGAGTTAAGGGTTCCAAGCTAGCTGAATGTAATAGCAAAAGTTGTTACTTCATTGAAATTTTATTTTTTTGAATTCTCTCAACCTTGATCTACATCATAGTGGTATCAAATCAGGGAGTAGATTTTTTTTTCATTTTGCAATTTGAATAAGAGGCAAGGTTGACAAGATGCCTCCAAAGAAGAATGATATGGCTAAAGAGATGAAGGAGATGAAAGAAAGACATGCAATAGAAATCAAAGAGTTGGAAGAGAGAATCATAGCATTGGAGACAAACAAGAGAAGAGCTAGTGAAGAAAGTAGTGAGATAGATGAAGAGGAAGATGATGAGTTTGAGGATGTGGAAGAAGAGATTACTCTAGAAGATCAGAGAATCACAAAGTTGTTGAAGGCAGTGAAGACTGACAAGCCTAAGGTAAAACTTGATGTTCCTAAATATGGTGTCATTTAAATGATGAAGAACTACTTGATTGGATTGCTGCATTAGATAATAATTTTGAATGTGATGAAGTTCCTGAAGAGAAAAGAGTCAAAATTGCAAAGAATAAGTTGTAGGGTCATGCTTTGGTATGGTGGGATTACTTTCAATCTGAGAGGAGGAAACAAGGAAAGTCTAAGATCACATCATGGGACAAGATTATATCAAAAATCAAAGGTAAATTCTTACCCAAGGATCACCAAGTTCAAATGTTTAATAAATTGCAAAGTTTAAGGCAAAAGGAAATGGATATTAAGTCTTATACTGAGGATTTTTATAAATTGAGTCTAAGATCTAGTCATCATGAGAATAAAGGTGAAAAATTTGCAAGATACATGGGTGGTTTAAGATTAAACATACAAGATGAATTGGTTTTGGCTAACCCTAGAATTGTAGAGGAATGTTATCAAATGGAAATCAAGAGGGAGGATAAAATGAAGAGAAGGAAAGAAAAAGCAGTTAGAGGTAGAGGTATTACATCAAGAGGAAGATGATTCATTTCTAGTTCAAAGCCAACCAATGATAGTCAAGAATATGCCATGAAAGGTCAAGAGCAATCTGATTTCAGAGGTGGATGGAGAGGCACAAGAGGCAGATTTGGAGGAGGTAGGAATTCCAACAATGTATTTTCAGGGAGATGCTATACTTGTAACCAGCCTAGACATCTATCCTTCAAATGTCCTAAAAGGAAAGGTTCAAGCTCTCATGGAGGATAAAGGAGGAATCAATTAGTGCATGAAGATGAAGAGAGTGTGACTTCACCTATAGTGAACCTCACATTATAAGTTGGAGAGAACTTGATGATTAGAAGAACATTGCTCAAGGTGTCAATTCCTGAAGAACCCCTACAAAGGAAAGCACTCTTCAGAATCAATTGCAAGGTACAAGGTAAAGTATGTAAGATATTAGTGGATTCAAGTTCAACTAAAAACATGGTTTCTTATGAAATGGTGAATAAAATAAGTTTGAGAAGAATCCTTCATGATTTTCCCTACAAGGTATCTTGGCCAAGTAATGGTCAATCATTGTTAGTGAATGAGCAAGCTATTGTAAATTTTCAAATAGGTGAATATAAAGGCAGTGTTCTTTGTGACATTTCACCAATGGACTGTTGTCACATACTCCTTGGAAGACCATGGTAGTATGAAAGGAGTGCCATCTATGATGGGAAATAAAATAAATACACAATCATGAAGGGTGGACAAAGGTTTGTTTTGACTCCTTGGGTAGAATATGAGAAAGGAAAAGCAAGCGTAATAATGTGTGGGAGCAAGGATCCTATAAAGGAAAACCAATATTTTGATGTTGTGAACAATCTTAAGTCTAATCATACAGGGGAAGTAGGTATAAGGTTTGGAATAGGGGTAAAGAAGACAAAGACAATGAATTTACTATACAAGGTGATGATAGGGATCATTGAATTCCCTGTGGTTGTGCATGAAGTGGAGAAAAAAATAGAGTTTGTTGGTATAGTGAGTGGAAAAGCTGAGAGGACAGTGCAAAAGCCTGATATAAAAGTGACAAGGCATCTTGGTGGAGCTAATGGTCAAGGGAAGAAAAAACAAAATGTTAAGGATAGTGATAGGAATGTACATGAGAGACAAATAAGAACATATCAAAGGAGTGCTAACATAAGTTTCTTTGTAGGTATTAAACATGGTAAATTCTCAAAGGATGGAAAAAGAAGATTGATTACTGATCTGAGAACAGAGGCAAGGAAAAATGCTTATATGTATACAATACACCATGATGGAAGTTTACGATAGTTCATAGGTCTTGTGTGCATGCATCAGTGGGGTGCACTTGTGAATCAATGGAGTCTATGTAATGCTTGGAAGCAATGGTATCCACACCAACTCATGGGGCGTAAGTTTTTCTTAGGGGGGTGTATGGTGCAGGAGCACCTAGCCACCTAGTTACATATCTCCATGCTTGAAGGTCACATAAATCCAATGATAGGTGTTTAGGTTGATACAAGGATGTTTTGTATTTACTTAGGCTCAATAAGGTCTAAAAGACCAATCTTGGGTCATTTGGATTGAAAATGTTTAGTCTTGCACCTAAGAGTCCTTGTAGCCTCTTGAAGGAAAGTTCTTGAATTTGTAAATGAGAATGTTTTGGAAGAGTCTAAAAGTCATTTTTTTTGTAAATAAGGGTGTATAAATAGTCCTAGGTCTTTAGAACACTAAATTTGCATGATAAAGCTTATAAAGCAAAACCTTTGTTAAATACTAGTGATTATAGGATTAATAAGGGTTTGATGGTTACAATGTGGTTATGGTAATTGAATGGAGTTTATTCTCTTTTGAAATGTATTAAAATACATCATTCAATCCTGAATGGGGTTCAATGAATAACTATTTTGAAGATTAGTGCTCTTTGCAATGCCTAAAACTATGAAATATTAACAATTTTCTGAGTTTTCAGTTATTTTTCTCTATGTATGGCCCAATACATGTCTACCATGTTAGGAGGATCATGAAATATTTTAGTTTCAGGTCATAACTTGGTTCTCCATTGCTTTTGAGGCTCCTTTTGATTGTTTGATTAAGAAAAAACTCATTCCTTCTTGAATAGTCTGTATAGACCAGCAGGATATGAGTTCTAATTTAATTTTGCAATGGCACCTTTCCTCCTACTATGGTGACTTGTGACTTAGAGGAAAGTCTCATAATATGTTTTTTTCAAGTTTCTTTAACCTTTTTAGTAGTGGCTTGTGACTTGTGACTTAGAGGAAAGTTTCTTTAGCCTTTAGTTCCTCCTTAGAGGACTAATCCTCATTCATCTATTGCATTATTGTGGTCAATGATCCCTAGAACTCATCAATTTTATGCTCTCTTGTGGCGGGCCCCAATTTGATGGTGGAAATGTTGTAGCTGACCCCCTCTCCTTTTTTTGTTACTGGGGTAGCTACTTGCACTCTCCTTGATCCCAATGCATCAACTATGATATGGGAATGGACTCTTGGCTTCTTTTCTTTCTTTGTCTTGATTTGTGCTCTTGCTAGTATAGCCTTAATTTAGGCCTTTGGATAAATGAGATTCGAGGTTTTATTTTGCAACTACTTCTCCAGCCAATTAGGCATTTGAGTTTCCCCTTTTCGTGATTCATGATCACCTTCTCTCTACTCATTTTGGGGTTATTTCTCTTCATGACTTAGGGCCTCTCATTCTATTCTTTCCTCCTCTTCATCTAAATCTTTGATATGTATGGTATTCTCTCTTTCTAACTCAACAGTGGCTACATTCTCCTCAATGATATCTTTTGTCTAAGGTGCCCTCACTACAACAAATCCCTATGATTTGCTCCATTTTTTGCTCTCTTTTTTTCTTCCACCCACTGTTATAATATATTTTTTGGAAATTTTTTTGAAAATTTTGACACTATTTATCGAGATGGAACAATTTTTGGCATTTATTACGCTGATCAGTACAATTTGGCACTAATTTAAGCATTAATTATTGCCTAGAGTAATGCTATCTTTAGTGCCAATATTAGCTTCGAGTGTAGTGTCACTTTTAGCTTCAACTTTAGCTTTGTGTTTAGCTTTGGGTTTAGCACCAGTTTAGACACCCCTATGTCAAAGAGACTTATTTATATGTCTCATCGACGATGTAAAACAGTGAAATTTCAACAATATACAGGAATATCAAGGAGAGAATCACTTTTGTCACATCGACAAGGTATATCTACAAGTGCTCGGCCAAACACAACTCTTGGATATAACAAAGTAATGCTAATGAGACATTGAGATATCAGTAAGACAAATAACACTGTCTCATTGACACTCTTCAAGTAATGATCAAAAAGTATACACCACTATACCACTAGGAAGGTGAGCAACATATACGGTAGAGCAATATACATCACAATCCCGTAGCGAGAAGCCTTGAGCAAGGCGGTAGTGCAGTAAACAATAGAAGGGAAGGGAAAAAAACCACTATACTGTAGTGATAATCACAAGTCTCCCTGACATGGTAGAGTTACACTGATATATATAAAGAAATATCACCAAAAGAAAATATCGATAAGATAGTGGCATATCGGCAAGAGATATTAACTTGTCTCATCGACACCGGCAGCCAACATCAAAGGAACATAAGATCTAATGTTGATGATACATTGAGATATTGGTAAGACAAATAATATTGTCTCATTGACACTCTTCAAGAAATGATCAAAATCATACACTGCTATACCGCTGTGAAGGTGAGCAACATATGCGATAGAGCGTTATACACCACAACCCTACAGTAAGAATCCTTGAGCAAAGTGGTAGTGTGATAAATGTGGCATCATTACAATTTACAAAAAAACACATCAGTTTCCAAAATTAAATGCTATTAAATTATTAAGGGTTTCCAAAACTAATATTGACTGAATACCACGCCATCCAAAGACAAGTGAGTTTTCCCAATATCTCACTCAATTACAGTGCACTAGTGTGGCTTGAGCTAAGGATACAAGAAGAAGAAGCCCTGCAAGCATGAAATACTTGGGTAAGTGTATGAAAAATATCTAAAAGAGCTCTGTTAATATAAAAAATCTTTCAAGGTTTTTTCATCTGAAGCCATAGTAAAGAAAATTGAAACATTCCTCCTAAAAGAAAACAATCAGAAGTAAAAGATAGTTAGCCTAAAATTAAAGATGAAGAACCTAAAGTAAAGAAGAGATCACTCCATCAGTCCATATTAGATATACTTCCAGGGTCTACTAAAGAGGGTGATAAGAAGTTTCTCGTGGACACAACACAAAGTTGTAGGGATGCCCTCATTTCCAAATCTGGATGGGACCTATTTTGGTATTTTTATAGTAAGAGAAATGAGAAGATTCCAATGTCAAAAAATTAGATGTTCGATATAGAAAGTTTGATTGTCCCAAATTTGCTTGTTGATGTAGAATTTATTAGACTACTAGCCAAACACTATCACTCAGCTACCAAAATAGTAAGGTTTCCAAATGGCACAGTATTGGTAGAAGTAACTAGAAAAACCATTATTGAGTGTTTTGGCTTAAACAAGTAGGCTCTGACCAAGATAGACTCGTAGAAAAGTGAGGAGGATTATGCTAGGTTAAAAAAGACTTATAGAAGTGATGAGGTACCCCTATATATGAAAAGGGGCATTGGTAACAAAACATTCCCCATCTCTACTACCACTACTGAACCATTTAATGTGACAGATTTTCAATATTACTTTGTGAATACATATTTAGCTCTTTGCCAAGTGTTGGGGATAGATGCTCAAGATAAAATTCCAATAGGTCTAATGATGATGACCATGAGAATTCAAAACCCTGAAACTAATATTGAAAATGACTTTGCTTCATACCTTGAGAAGGCATTAGATGATGAATTCTCCCAAGTTATAGAGGATAGAGCATCGATTACATTCAGACACTATTCCCTACTGTGTCATCTAGTATTTTACTAGAATAGGGACCAATGGAATAAAAGAATGGACTTGGCTATAGTAGATGAGCAAGGGAATCCCACACTTGTCCAAAAATGGTGCTATATTTGGGACAATTGGTGCAAGAATTCAAGCTTTGTTGTATTCTATGAAGACTTTGTACACATAATCCTTCAATTTCTTGGGTATGCAATACCAAGATTGCCAGCCAAAATGTTGCAACTAGTGAGACCTTTAGCTTTAAGACCAGAGCAGGGTCATACACACAATTTTGGAGATTGTCTCTTCCTCTCGGAAGTTACAATAATAAGAGTTTATAGATGCCCTATTGCTCCACACATATTGCCAAAATGTATTCCCCTCAAATTAGCATTTCTTGAATTTATGTGGAAAATGATGTGGATGGAGAAAGATGTAATGCATAGGCAGAAGAAAGGCACTTTCTTGCCAAACCAAATCAAGTGTGAAGATTGGAAAACACTAGAGGAGTTACAATATTATCTGAAGACAAGATATGCACTGAAATCTAGAAAAGAAAGAGCCTTTGACCCTGAAAATCATATGAACAACATAAGGCACAATCTTCTTACCAAAATGAAAATGCCACACCAAGTGGATTTTGAAGAAGATGTCATAAGGAACTGCATTACTTATAATGATGTATTTAGTAGAAGGAGAAAATGGGAATATATGAAGGTTGAAGAAAGGATGAAGCGGAGGTCCAAGGATTTCCTAGGATACTTTTTTGAGGAAAAGGACCCCATCAAGAGGATAGAATTAATAATTGGTAAATTTGAAGAATTGTATAGAAAGAAGGAAGCATATCTCGAAGAACGTCATAGTGGTGCAACTACAGAGCATACCCTAGGTGAAACCTTTGAGCTTCCCATGGAGCAGTTACCTCACAAAAGATAGAAGACAGGAAGCATTGAACAATTAGTACCTTATGAGGATACTGAAGAGGTGGGAAATACTGAGGAAGTGGCTATAGTACTACATTCATTCAAAGGTGAAATTGAAATTGATTGGCCCATCCTTGTAACTAGTACACATTAACATGAGGAAAGGATGGGTGATGTAGAAAAAAAGAGTACAGAGGTACATGAAGATGAAAGGGAAATTGCAACTAGGAGACTCATAGAAGACAATGAATTCATTAAGACTCCTGAGTTTAGGGATTTTTGGATGAAGATGAAGATAAAATAATTTCAGGAGAGGATGGAATCAGCTCAAGCAGGAATTAAATAATTAGAGAAAAATGAAATGGTAGCACAAACATTCTAGGAATTAAGAGTTGACAACCTTAACATTAGCCCCCAAAAGGCTAGAGAAATGGTCTTGAAGAGAAATATGTTCATTTTCCCTGGCTTGGAATTAAAGAAAATGTTGTTGCTTGATCAAGTGTGGGATTAGAAAGATCCAATGCTAGTTGCAAAATTTGACTCTAATGAAGGTGTGAGTGGAACTAGGTATAACCCAAAGATTGAAACCTTGGCCATATGGATCAAACAAAAAAATACATAGAATCCAAAATTATTGAATGTAATTCAAGGGATGAAAGGGGAAACAATGGTAAGAACAATACAAGATACCACCCCTTTGGAGACAGCCACAATGACCATGCATTCAGCCATGTTCACTTGAGCAACTGTTAAGGGATTAGAAGACAGATTGAAGGAGTATGAAAAGGAACAAAGGTTCCTAAATGATGAAGTTAATAAACTATTCATGGAGAATGTCAAATTGAAAGAACAATTAAGAGGAGCGAGACCCTCACAAAGCAAGGAGATGGTGTTATACATGCCTCCTATTGCTCCAATGGATATTGTGAAGAAGATTTCTGCAAAATAGGTAAAAAATCCAAAGAAGGAAGTGGATGATGTAAAGAAGGCCAACAATCAAACCCAAGACGAAGTGAAAAGATGAATTTGTGAAGTTATGGAAAATATTCTTGAGAACAGGATAAAATCAATTATGGATAAACTAGAGAATGTGCATGATAGTTATAAAACACTCCAGTGGGAAATGGAACAAATAAAGACACATATGCTTGTATTGGATCCTTTGTTCAAAAGGTGGCAGCCTATTCACCACACTTTGGCTAAGTTATGCAAATTTCTACGAAGAAGTCCTAATGTACCCACAACATTAAATCCAACTAAACAAACTGTGAGGATGATTATTGATGAATTTCAATATGTACAAGGGTTTGATAAAAAGATTGTAACATGAATGGATTTATTCCATACCTACAAATAGTGGTATATACCTAAAATCATGAGAGATGGTGATCAGTTGGAGGACTTGGATAAGTGGAAGAAATAATTCAGTCAAGTTGTTCATAAGTGCATAACTCATATACAAGAGGATGATGATACCAGTCTTCCTAGGCTAAATCAGATCATGGATGGGTCGATTTTTCTTGATGTGGGATACCTAAAGTTTTTCAATGATACAAAGGCATTAATATATAGTTGATGGAAAAATCATCTTGCAAACATGCAAAAGATCCAGGAATATAAGTGACCATCATATTTTACAATGTATCAGTGGGAGGAAAAGTATTTGGTTTTAGAAGAATCAGACACTGAGGTGAGAGCATTTGTATGTTAATCATGGAGAGGAAGACTTTTCTAGATCAATGATCATGGTTCTTCTATGTTGAATAATGGAATCATAAGTCAAAATGTCTTAAGTCTTGTTATTTCCTTAATTATTCTAATTAAATAGTTGTTAGTAAAAGTAGTTATGAAAGGTTGTTTCTTTTTGTAAAAGGCATGTAGCTTGTTGCTTCCTATATAAATAGGAAGCCAAGGCCTAGTTTTAAATTATCATCAATATATATCAATTGAAGCAATATAATGGAGAACATCTTATTATTAGAGATTCTCCATGACTATGTTATCATTCTGTATTTTTCTTATGTTTGTCATACTTATTTCTTCTTATATTTGAATGAATATCAATTATTGAGCCTCAATATTGTGCTTATGTGAATGAATATGTTGATATAGTAAAGCATTTATTGTGGATGTTGGTAGAGCTACTAATTTTTAAAAAAAATTGAGCTTATTTTGCCTTGTTACATGTTCAATATAAAAGTGGAAACTATTTAAAAATAATAAAGTTAAAAAAGTTTCTTATTTAAATAATTTTGAGTTATGTGCATTAATATTTTATTATCTTTTGTGTCTTCATGAACATATGTTGATACAAAATGAATGGAAGAAGCATCTAAGTAATCCTAATTTTTTTTGCCAACAATTCATACGAAAGATTGAACAATTTAAGGATATTGCAATAGGTATTAATTAAGGATATGATGATGATGATATATTCTTGTACCTTTATATTCTATAAAACATTCCTTATTTTCTATGAAATAGTGTATATATTCTTGTACTTGTAAATATTCTTTTACTGTTATGTCTATTAAATAAAACAGAGTGTGAATAAAAAATGCTTCACCCTTTTTTGTAAGTGAGTATGTGAATTATTGTTTAAGGAAAAATCTTATAGCGTTTACACTTTCAATTTACTAGTTTCAAATCTTAATTTTCTATGTATATAAAATTGTATGTGCTCTTTATCTCAAATGACATAAAATAGTAATATCATCAAAATCAGGGCTTTCAATTTCAACACCATCATTTTCCACACTTTTCATATCTTGTTTGTAGACTACCTTTTTTATACAATAATTTATATAAAACACAATTTTGATAACATAATTTATAAAACATCAATCCACACTCATTTATTATTCTTTGGTTTTCTCCCCTTAAGAACATCCTTAGGGAGAACTTGTTCTTCCCTCTTCTTTCGCATAGGAGTGCATTTTAAGAAGTGGTAATCAATCAATAATTCATCCCCAATGGTAAGGTCCATAATATCCTCAACCATTTTTTTCAATCTATCAACCTCTCTTTCCATATCTCCATCTTTATCATTTATAACCTCAACAAATTGACAATTCAATCTTACATTAGGGTCCCTTCCCTTCACTATTTATAAATCCTTCAATATTTTTGTGTGTATGCACGTCCATCTATATACATAAGATGACCTCTATTCACTTTTTTTCCACTTTCCAATTGGAGATGATGTGTATACATATTCTAATTTATACCATATGCTGAAATGTTAGGCTTATATTATGCTATCCTTCTCCATTCACCATTGTAATATGATAGACCATAATATGGCATTAATCTCCTAGTAGTTTGTTCTGAATTGTTTCTATGTTTCGATCCCACATGTACATTTTGGACAATAAAGAGGTGTAGATTTTCTCCATGAATATTGGAGGATCGTATCATGTAGTTGTATCCCCAAAATTATAACACCTCATACACTCTAGGTAGTTGTTGATCAATAGGCCAAGCACAATATAGTCGGCAATCAAATGTCTCTTTGTAAATTGATCTCAAACTCAGGGACAAGTCATCATCCCCATCACATTCATTCTCATAGGGTATGTAGTCCATCTTCCCCTTGTCTTTAAGCAAATTATCCATCTTCACACTGGTTCTTGTTCTATTACTTGTTTTCATCAATTCCTCATCTTTTGAGCTGGTATATTGGCACATATTTTTGTTAGATGTATCATATGATAAATGATCATTGCCCTCTAGGCTAGAAGTCGATGATCCAAGAAACTTTAAATCAAGAAATTTATCCTGAAAGTATCCATTAAGAAAAAAATAGTTATTTAAATAATATAAAACAATGTTTAAATGAAGTATACATGTTATTTATATCAAATTGAAAAATCCCTCACCACAATTCCTATTGGATTTGAATCGATTGTAGGAGGCATACTACTGACTGGAAGCTTGTCATATATGTAATGTCTTTGTACAATTTCTCATTTGAATTGTTTCTTTCCACGACATACAAAACATTTAGAAACAATAATTTTCTCAAAGTATTCATCTCATGTACTATAGTCCTGACCTACCTCTTCTTTAGTGCAATCATTTGTTGTGCTTTCAGTATCCATTGTCATATCCTCTTCCACCCACTATCATCTATGTGAATAGTTTTAGGTCCACATCCACGTACATATCTTGTTCTTTTGCTAATTGAATGCTTAGGCTCTGCATTTGCTCCAATCTCCATCTAAAATTATCAACAACATGCATTAATTTATGTCAATATTGGATAATACATTATAAATTTCAATAATACTATGAAAAAAGATGGATGTATCACAAAATTCCATCAGATCATTTTTTCCTAAGTTAAGTCATAAACACCTTCCTCCTTTGGTTGAGGTTGCTTTCTCTTCTTACCTCTATTGTATCTACAGATTTTGTTGTCTCATCTATTTCCATGGCCTCCTCTGTGAATAAAAATGTTGCCATAGAAGCTTTCACCGCACTACTGTTGAGAAGGAAAAAGTAACTTGTGGGACTACAGTAAAAACCACTCTACCACACCGAGTTGATGAAGGAGTCATGGAACAACGATGGTTACTGCATTACCCTCCTCCAATGGTAGAAGACTTGCAAGACTGTGGGAGTCACCACAACACCACCAAGAACATAAGGAAGACTCATGTACCGCCACAAAAGCTTTCACTGCACTACCGCCGAGAAGGATGGAGCACCTTGTGGGACTGCGGTAAAAACGGTTCTACAACACTGAGCTAATGAAGGAGCCACGGGACAATAGTGGTCACAAAAACAAGGCAAGAGTTGGAATTATTCCCAACACTCTGGGTCCTGTGAGACACAACAATTAAAATAGTCACTTTACAACAATAATAGTCCCTAAATTAGGTGCACTTGATGCTACCTTTTACGTCCCAAAAAAATTACATTAACGACCAAAAGTCAGTGCTAAAGTTGGCATTAACTAATGTCGACTAAAGCGTGACTAATGAATCAAAATCAAAAATTTAAAACTTTCTTGCATGAGGGAAGAAATTAAATGAAAAAAAAGGTAAAAACATCATGTGAAGGAAGAGAGTAGGGTGCTACCAACAACTAATGAATGAATGAATGAGAGATTTTAATGATGTCCACGAGACCAAGCAGCCTAAGGGACCAAGAACCAAAAATCTAAGGAATCTCCAAACTCTTTTCCATGTTGGACCTTCTTTTATGAATTTTGACCAAAAAACTAGTTGTCTTGCTGATCTTCTCATCCTCAAATAACTCATGTAGATTGTTAGCCTTTAAGTTGATTTTTTATGAGAAATTCGATTTAGTTTGTGACACCATAGGTAAGGTTACATTTTTATTTTCTTTCTTGAATTTTTGATTGTTTACTTCTCTTTGTATTGCATTTGAATTCATGATTATTTACTAGTTCGTGGCCTAACCAGTCCAGACAACCTCTAAATTGTCCCATCATTATAAATTGTAAAACCTTTGAGAAACCAACAAAAAAATTTACCCGACACATTTGAGCTTTATCTCAAAATATTATAGCACGAAGTGAGGATGCCTATGTATTATTTCCCTAACCTGGGTATCAAGGAAATGGTGAACTACTTGGAAAATCTAGGAATTGGGTTGGTCATTGTTGAGCAACTACTGAAAATAAATGCAGAAATAGCTTGGTTTTTCCCAGTCGTGCCATAGTCACCGATGCCATGACAAATTTGTGCAAGATTGCATTATGAAAGAGTTTTCATGATAAGGTTATAAAAACTAAGCAAACTGAGTGAACATATTTTCCCTAGGTTATCAACACTAAGCAAACCCAACAAACATATTTTCCCACAAAACAAAACTTTCATACCACAAACTAGATGAAAATTTTTAGACCTGACAGTGTGTACTTTGTTTTCCTCCACAGTCTGGACAAAAATAATTTTCCCTAGGTTGCCTCAAAATGTCAAGCAATAGAGGGAAGCGAGCATTGACAACAAACTCTGGTGATAATAAGGTAATTCATTATCAATTTATAGATTTGTAAATGTTTCCATTGTTTCTTTGAATTTTACTTTATAGTTTTTTATTTCTAAATTTAAAAGAAGAAATATAATTTAAATATATATATATAGGGACATGAGACCAAAAAAGATAAAGAGGAATTGGCTTCCATATTGGGGGTAGAGGCAGTGAACAAATTGGTTAATGTGGATTGGACAACACTTGCCAAATACATAGAAAAATAATCTATTAACACCTCTCAAACATTGTAAACAAATCAATTGTGTCAAAGGGAATCAATTGATTTCCCAACCATTCCTAGATCAACCAGAAGATCTAGTAGCAAATCAGTGACAGTAAACTCTAAGAATGTGGAACATAGAGTAGAGATTTCCACTCCTAGGACACAGAGTTCCACCACGCCATGTTATCAATCTTGCATTGGTAGCTACAATATCAAGATAGAATACGAGGTGGTTTCAGGGGAAGTCTGAATGATGGATGTTGGGAAAATGTTTGTGAATAGGTTGAAGGAATCATGCCTTCAATGGTTCAAAGACCATCTACATTTTCCATTCTCAAAGATACCCATGCACCTGAAAAAGTAGTTATCCATGACATGGAGACTGATTTTGGCACAGGTTGGTCTGCAAAGAAGATAAAGCTATGAATGTCTCAAAACTGCAAGAGATTTTAGTGCAACCAAACAAAGAAGATAAAAAGAATCCCTCCTGAGCTAAGGCAGAAAAAAAAGGCCAATTGATGTAAGTGCCAAAGTATGGAGAGAGCTTGTAAAAGCATATGAGAAGTCTGATACACGAAGGAAGTCCGGTGAGGAGAGTATGTAAGTATTTGAATTTTCTCATAAGATTATATCAAATTTATTAAACGATACTTAAATTTTATTTGTGCATAGTTAAATTGAATTAGTATATGTTTTAGGACAAGGCCTCCAAGGCTAGGATTGAGAAACTTCGTGCCATGCATTGCAATGGCCAAAAAGGTTTACATGCCTTGATCTATACATTTGTAATTATATTTAATATGTTAAATGATATTTTTTTATTTCATTGGAAAATGTAAATGATTGCATATTAATTAGTTTAACTATTCCATGTTCCATGTTTTGATAGGAGGAGAAATATGGCCACCATCTAAAGCAATTTGAAAAGAATATGTTACAAAACAAAAAGTGGAATGATTTTGTAATCTGGATGGATAATGAGGTATCAATAGTTGAGTTTCAATAACTTAGTTGGATATTGTTGTGTTAATATATCAATTTGCATCTCTTGTGTTGAGTTGTTTATTGATGCATAGGATGAGTAAATAGAGCTTAAATCTTATGATTACAAGATGATCATTTATGTGCATGAATAAATAGTAGAAGGATGTAGATGAACTCAATTCATCTTACTTTATGCCTCTTAGTAGGAATTCCTCTTGAAACTCTAATATCAGGTGCCTGAGATTTCCTTGTAGCTTTTACCTTTCCCTGCCACCTTACCTCTTCATTGTGGGACTCATCTCCTTTTTCCTTATATGCATTTCTGGCTTCAACTTCTAATTCATCACATGTTTTACCTTCCTCCTCTTTAAAATTATCTTCTTATTCTTCATCCTCCTCTAACTCCACAAGAGAATCATCTTCTAAACCTTCCTCATCTGATTCTCATTCCTCTTCTACATTAGAGGGTTCATATCCTTGATCTGACTCTTCTGAATTATCAAAATCAGAATCACTAGCTTCCATATTCAAAAATTCCCAACAATATATTTAATAAATTTATCTAGATCATCAATAATACTCTTCAAAATTTTCTACTAGTTCAACTTCATTTTTTTTTCATAATACTTTATGCATGGAGTTCAACCATTCCTTGATGCCATCAAGCGAAGATTAAGGAATGGTTTACATGAAAAGTACATCCTACTTGAATTCTTTGAAAATAATAGCCATATCAAATTTCTTTTTCCCAACTCCTACTCTCTTAAGGTTAACAATCTCAATCTCACTAATAACGATTACTAAGAAAGGTAATTCCACCAATTCTACCAAACATTTTACTGTAGGAACAATAAAAGTAGAGGCTTTGAAAGTAACTCCATGAAAACCAAGCTCTCTAAATGGTATATCAAACTCTAGTTCAAAATCTTTTAGATGAGGTTGCTCCCATATAAGCTCTCTTACTCGCTTGACAAATCCTTGAAACTCTGTATTGATTTTATTTTTCTTGTCCCTCTCTCACCATTCTTCCTCAATTTCATTAGGATCATACATTGACCTTCTTTCCCCTCCTAAAGTTTGGACCACATCCATTACCTCCACATAAAACTTGACATCCTTGGTCTTCTTGGTTCCCACGCCATGATATGGTTATGCAAATGAAAATGAAGCAAAGTAATCATCTCCTTCTCTGCTGGCTGGAAGAATGCATGCTTAATATTTTCATACATGATATTAGCTCTCTTCTACTCTCATGGTTGAATACTGAAATCCATTATGGTGGGCCTCCAGAGTTCCAGTCATATTTCTTCCTCTTCCACCAAATGTTGACCTAATCCACATGTTTTCCAGCCTAATTAGCTTTTTTTTTTAAATATGAAGTTTCTGTTGAGTCACTAATGTAGCTCTCTTTTCCTTTTCAGACTCTTTCATTGCTACAAATCATCTCTGGGATTTAATCATTTGTGCCACATGGTTGATGTTCTTTGAATCCTTGCATCTAAAGGAAATTTCCTTAACATAAATACTACTAGGGAATTTCAGCATTGCCATTGTAGTTGGCATTAAATTCGGTACTTGCAACATTAATGAAAATTATCCCTATATAAGAATTCCCTCCATCTTGTTGGTTGTAACACTCTTGATGGTGGCTACATGAAATTTGATTTTGATTCCTCTTCTACATCAAAGGGTTCATATCCTTGATTTGACTCTTTTGAATTATTAGAATCAGAATCACTAGCTTCCATATTCAAAAATTTGCAAACACCATCTTCAAAATATTTATCTAGATCATTAGTAATACTCTTCAAAATGGGCTGCTAGTTCAAGTTCATTATGCTTTCATAATACTTTATATCCATGGAGTTCAACAATTCCTTGATGCCATCAAGTGAAGATTGAGGAATGGCATACATGCGGAGTACATCCCGATTGAATTCTTTGAAAATAATAGCCATATCAAATGCCTTTTTCCCAAGTCATACTCTCTCAAGGTTAACAATCTCAATCTCACTAATAACGACTACTAAGAAAGGTAATTCCACCAACTCTACCAAACAGTTTACCATAGGAACAATAAAAGCAGAGGCTTTGAAAGGAACTCCATGAAAACCAAGCTCTCTAAATGGTATATCAAACTCTAGTTAAAAATATTTTAGATGAGGCTACTCCCATATAAGCTCTCTTAATCGCTTGATAAATCCTTGAAAATCTGTATTGATTTTATTTTTCTTGTCCCTCTCTCGTTGTTCTTCCTCAATCTCATCAGGATCATACATTGACCTTCTTTCCCCTCCTAAATTTTTGACCGCATTCTTTACCTCCACATAAAACTTGACATCCTTGGTCTTCTTGGTTCCCACACCATGATATCATTATGCAAATGAAAATGAAGCAAAGTAATCATCTCCTTCTCAGCTAGATGGAAGAATGCATGCTTAATGTTTTGATACATAATATCAACTATCTTCTACTCTCATGGTTGAATACTGAAATCTAGTATGGTGAGCCTCTAGAGTTCTAGTCATCTTTCTTCCTCTTCCACCAAATGTTGGCTTGATCCACATGTCTACCAACCTAATTGGATTTGTTTTTGAAAGCTGAAGTTTCTCTTGAGTCACCAATGTAGCTCTCTCTACCTTTTCAAACTCTTTCATTGCTACAGATCGTCTCTAGGATTTAATCATTTGTACGACATGGTTGATGTGCTTTGTATCCTTGAATCTAAAGGATATTTCCTTAACATAAATACTGCTAGGGAATTTCAATGTTGCCATTGTAGTTGGCATTAAAGTCAATACTTGCAACATTGAAAATTATTCTTATATAAGAATTCCCTCCATCTTGTTGGCTTGTAACACTCTTGATGGTGGCTACATGAAATCTGATTCTGATTCTTCTTCTACATCAAAGGGTTCATATCCTTGATCTGACTCTTCTGAATTATCAGAATCAGAATCACTAGCTTCCATATTCAAAAATTCCCACTTGCCATCTTCAAAAAATTTATTTGGATCATCAGTAATACTCTTCAAAATTTTCCACCAGTTCAAGTTCATTCTGCTTTCATAATACTTTATATCCATGGAGTTCAACCATTCCTTGATGCCATCAAATGAAGATTGAGGAATGGCATCAATGCGGAGTACATCCCGCTTGAAGTCTTTGAAAATAATAGCCATATCAAATTCCTTTTTCCCAAGTCATACTCTCTCAAGGTTAACAATCTCATCTCAAGTATTAGCTAGGGAATTTGAAATTTTATTATGGTATGTGCACTTTGATATGATGTAATATGATTATGGTTTCATCTCATATGTTGTGATATTAGATATTTAACAGAAAAATAAATTATTGCATGAAATAAATAATAAATTTTCATTCTAAATGTTTTCTTTTTGTAGAACATGGGTCTTCCAGAAGATCAAGATGATCCTCAACATGATATAGATCCACAAAATATTGGTTCAACTACTAGTACAGATCACATGGCAGAGGATGATGCGGAAGACACCGAGGCCGATGACAATGATGATGACGATGACGACGACGATGACGATTACGAAAACAACAATGATGATGATGATGATGATGGTGATGATGATGATGATGAGACAGTTTGTGGTAGTAACTAGTGATATTCATCATCATATAGACTGCATCATGGATCATTGTTGATATATCATTATGATGACTCTTTTCATGGTTACTATTATATGTATAATTTTCACAGCCTACAATACTATATTATTAAGTTGTATCATATTGACATGTATCATTTTCAATTTTTCACTATATCATTTGGACATGTATCATCTTGACTTGTATCAATTTGAGTTACATAATTTATCAATTTTATTTATATCATTTGTACATCTATCATTTTCACTTATGTCGACTATTGGACATGTACCATTTTGACATGTTTTTGATGTACTAGCATATTTGACTTTCACTTGTTTTAGTTATATATGATGATGATCTTATCAGTATTGACTTGTCAATTTATATATATTAAAAGTAGTCAATGATTTTTGGATGGATATTTATTATGTATTATGATTTTAATTTACTTTTCAAATTAAATTAAATTATAGATATTTGACTTACTTGTTTTAATTATAGATGATTATCATGTTACAATAATAGTTTAGGCGGTGATGAAAGGTAAAATTAATGCTTGGCACCTCCAGAATGTAATTGAATTTTTGTGGTGAGCCACATTAAAAGAGGTGGTAATGTGGAAGCAAGTGTCTTATCTAAATCGGCTTTAAATTTTGGTGAAATGGGGGAATTTAGGTTGGAGGATTTTAGAGGTGTTAAGTTAGTAGACAATTCCTTAAATGAACAAGGTGGCGAAGTGAGTGAAGTAGATTTTACATGACAAGAGAAGGCAAGGGTGGCGAGTGGTGGTGAAGTAGTACTTCATTAATAGAAAGTGTGGGCAATCCAAGATGGTGTTAAATGCAAGCCCTCAATTAAGATGTGTTAATTGCATTTGGAAAGGGTTGAGAAAAACTCTACAACAAACTTTGGTGGTGGTGGTGCTGGTTGTCAGGAGAAATGAAAGCCAATTTCACCTTCTAGCCATGAAGATCTTTGGGCCTGTTTTATGGAGAGGCGTCTGAAAAATGATTGGATGACCTTTTCCTTGTTGACAATGAGTGGCTAGTGCAATGTGCAAAAATGATTTGTGGTAGGGATTTCGACTCTCTAAATCACATATATCGAACCAACATGAACGTTTACTCCATAATTGTGGCATGAGGCTTGGATTTAGGTGAACCAATGGAAATGGTGAGGATGGTGATGCAAAAAATTATGCATGAAGATTTTATGGTAGGAATGGAGTCCATTCTCGAATGGGTAGTTATGGGTGTAGGTTTAGATTATTTTGAAGGATTGGTAGATGATGATATTGAGGAGCTATATGGGAGACTGGGGCTCAAACCCTTTATTCATTGGCCCGAAGGAAAATACAAAGCTCGTTGTCATGAGGAAGCGCATTTGGGATGGAAAGCGTTGAAACTCTTCATTGAATAGGAATTGGAAGCAAAAAGGAAGAACCAGAAGAAGTCAGGGAAGCAGCAGAAGTTGAAGAAGCCTAGGAAGGAGATAGCCAAGCATCCATGTGGAGCTCGTTAAGACTGGTCATGTTTTTCTATGTCTGATTTTTTTGTATTAAAGTGTGTAACTCTAAACAGTGTTAATGGTGGTTATTTTTTGTTTATGGGGTTTATTTAATGTTTTACTCTACACGTTAAGGTGCCTCTAGTTTTTGTCATTTGTTGTGGAATTTTGGTGGGTAACACAAGACAATAGATGTACTTTTTTATCTTTACAAGCAATACAAAAAAATTGTGTTACCGATGTCTTGTTTTTTAATCATATGAGCTAAATAATTAAATTACTTAGTCTATAATCATATATGAGTTATTTAAGAGGCACAATATATTTAACTAATTAAATTGAAATAAAATATATTAAATTAATAAAAAGAAGAAAAATAAGAAAAAAAAAGGAAGCAAAATAAGAAGCATTTTTAGAAGAAAAAAAGGAAGCAAAATAAGAAGCATTTTTAGAAGCAAAAAAGAAAGCAAAACAAGAAGTATTTTTAGAAGCAAAACAAGAAGTATTTTTAGAAGCAAAACAAGAAGAAATTTTAGAAGCAAAACAACAAGCATTTTTAGAAGCAAAAAAGAAAGCAAAACAAGAAGTATTTTTAGAAGCAAAACAAGAAGTATTTTTAGAAGCAAAACAAGAAAAAAATTTAGAAGCAAAACAAGAAGCATTTTTAGAAGCAAAAAAGAAAGCAAAACAAGAAACATTTTTAGAAACAAAAAATGAAGCAAAACAAGAAGCAATTTTAGAAGCAAAACAAGAAGCATTTTTAGAAGCAAAAAAGGAAGCAAAACAAGAAGTATTTTTAGAAGCAAAAAAGGAAGCAACAATGGAAGCCAAACTAGAAGCAATCTTGGAAGCAAAAATAGAAGCAATACCAAAAGCAAAACTAGAAGAAAAATCAAAAGCCTAATTGGGCGCTAATTTAGGTGTCATTTCTAACACTATTTTAGGCATTAATATAAGTGTTGTTTTTGGTGCTATTTTAGACGCTAATGGGGCATTGTGTTTTTCAACACTAATTATGATGCAAACTCCGGTGTTAATCCAGTGCCACCTTCGGTGTAAAATTCAATGCCAAGATGACCATGCTTGTTTGCATTGAGTTTGGTGCCAACCAACTTGCTCAATTTGCTGGCTGAAATACACCAAAATTCAATGCTATTTTAGGTGTTATTTTCTTGTTTTGTTGTAGTGCATGTTTGCTTCCTGCTCAAGCTCCACATTGTGTACTATCTTGGGGCTCCTCTTTGGAGTATCTTCTTCCCTTTCTTCTTCTTTCTTAGGCGATACTTCTTCTTGAATGGGGCCTTTATCTTTCCCAACTAGTGGAGGCCCTTTAAATATCTCCACATTGACATCAATGTCTTCTTCTGGAGGTTATCTTTCATATTCTACCTCTTCCCCTATATCCTTTAGTTTTTGAGACAACTCATGTTCAAGCTCTTGGTATGAGGTTTCTATTATGTACTTGGCATTGAGGGCTTCAATGTCCTCTTCTGAAGAATGTGATCACTCTTCATCGGTCACCACTTTATCCATGCTAATGCCCACTCGGCCCTCTGGATGTTCAAAGTAATCATCCTTAAAAGGATCCTTAGGATCTTCCATTATTCCCTTGGTAGCCTCCCTTTGTCATTTCTCCATTTCTTTTGATATCTACATGGTGGCCTCCATCTTCAGTGGCTCTGTCAGTGGTGGAGGAATGGGCAAGCCAACAACAATCTGAGCCATCAAAGCTTGGACAATGGGATTTAGTATCACCTTAGAGAGCTCAACAAGTGTTCCTTGCATATTTTTTGCAAAGGCTTTTGGAAAGGTGAGAGGAGGCATAGTGGTAGAAAGAGTGGGAAATAGAGGGGGTAGTGAGGTGGATGACAACAGGGATGTCATGGTCGAAGAGGAATCCAATACCATAATCGGGGTTGTGGGTTAAGTGGAAGCAAGGTGGATAGAGATGTCCATAATAGGTAGAGAGGAAATAGGCAGTGCCTAAGATGTAGTAGGTAGAGGTGTGGCAATGACAACAGTAATGGCTAGAGTATAGGTAGTAGGTGGTGACTGTGGTTGTTCGGCCTTTTCTTCTCCTTCATGTTGCAAATCCTTCTCAATAGTTGGCATTTCACCGAATCCTCCTAATTTCTTCACTTTCTTCGAGGGTTCTCCCTTTGATGCCTTCCACGTATAGAATTTTTGTTTGGGATAACACTTAGACACATCCTTTATTTTCCTTGATCTAGTTGTTGGAGGGGATTCGAGAGCTTCTTTTGTTGGAGAAATAGCTGCTCTACTATCTGTTTCAATTTCAATCTCATCTATGAGCTCACCATATGTCAATGTGGCTCCTTGCAATTTGAGTTGGGTGATTTGAGCATCTACCCATCACTTGGTTCTACTCTCAATGGGCCTTGTTATAGTCGAGGCTATTGACCTCTTCTTCATTCTAATCTATCAGTGGCAACAACAAATTGGCCACAACATCAAATCTTTCATCAATAAGGGTGTTCTCTTCTTCCACAATCTGGTCAGGCACTGGAAATAGGTTGATTGATCATACAAACTGGGTCGTCATCCACATGTAGTTCCTCATTTGCACTTCCTTTCCATCTTTGCAATTGGCCCAAAAATCTTCAATATGGGGGCGATGGGTGTATTGATTTCTAACCATCTTCTTAAACTTTTTGTATGGTTCCATCCCTCCTTGGGTTGTGTAGAGGCCTAGATGGCACTCTACTATCTCCTTTACTAAATATTCTCTACATTGGGTAGTAGGGATGGTATACATTCCTTGCCTAAAAGTAAGGGGGTAGGGGATTCCTACTTGGTGTTTATTACTTAGCAGAGTATGGTAATTTTGCAATTGTCGAGAGACCTCCAATATAATCATCTATTTGTTGGGATACTAGGGCAGCTTATAGGGTCTTTCATAGAAACCTTTTGTTCTAATGTATTTGAACTTTAGGAACTGTATAAATAGGTACCCGAAGCACTAGATGAAGGCCCGAGCATTGTGTGAGACTCTTCTCTCAGAATCTCCTCCAAGGAGTTTGTTGATATGCCCTATGAAGGCATTGTTCACCCTCTGGTATTCCCTCTCGAAGATTCAGTACTACAGTTGTTGGTAGCAGTCATACAATTTGAGCTCTCTACTTCCTGGGTTTGGGTTTTGTGCAACAAAGATTCTTTTGTATGGAAATGTCTCTACTAATAGATATACTAGGTAGGAGGTCATGTAGAATTGGGATGTCTTCTTTACAACCATAAATTGTGTGTGCATATTTTCGTTGATGATCTTGGCTAGGTGGAACTTTGTCTCTCCACAAATGATCTCTTCAACGAAATAAAACATCCATTCTTGGAAGAAGGAAACACCAAGGCGGCCCATTACTCTACTTAATAGATTGACCATATCATGGTACTCTTCATGAAAGTTGCTCCTATACAGTTCCTGTGGTACTTTGGTGACACTTCCCCTCTTTTCCTTCAACCAATATTGGTTGATCAACTTCTTACATCCCAGGGGGTCTTCTTTCCACATGTTCTCAAAAAAATTATTCTTTGTTTCCTCCATGGGGTCAAATGTAGGGATATGGAAAGTTTCACCTAACGATAGGGCAAACAGATCTACTAACACCCTACCCTCATGATCTATAATCTTTCTATTACCACTATGGTAGGATTCTCTACATGCCATCACTAATTTCAGAGCTACAAGTGTAGGTGGGAAGTTGACTGCCTTAGCGAGGCCACTCTTCCTAATTCTTTGGGCATTCTTAGTTATGGGCTTTCTTGGTAGTCTTTTTTGGAATTTATCTATATCCACATGCCCCAAGTTTGTATCAGATACTGAATCCCACATAGAGGTGACCTTGGAGGTGATTTCCACCCCATGGAATTGATACTTTATTTGATCTTTAGCAGGCCTCTTTCCCTTATCCTTCTCTATAGATTGCCCTGATGTTCTTACAATAGATTCCATAAATACTAAAAGCAAGAGTGCAATAAGCATATTCACATATAAATCAAGGAAGTGCTAGTAAAATACTACAGAACAAAGGTTAGATCTAGCAATTTATCTTCAAAAGATCACAAAATCCATTAGCATTCATCATTTGGTGCTCACTTGGGTCAACTACAGGACTGTGGGCCTAGGGATGCAGGTTTTGAAAGGGTGGCGGTGGGAAAGTCAAGACCCACAAGGTGGGAGGCACTCAAGACTTAGTCGTTTGATGGGCAGATGAAAGGTAGCAACCACAGAGGATGCAAGACCTGCCATGTGGGTGGACATCCCATGCCATTCACTGGTGTGGAAATGAATAGAAGGTAGAAGTGCATAGAGAGAAACCCGCAAGGGTGGACCTGCATAGGCTGGAAGACGCCAACTTTAAAACTTAAGGGAAACCTGCCAAGGGAACCTTGCAAAAGCCTAGGACTTGGAAATTTCTTGGGTGGTGAACCTTGGTCAACTAAAGGGGATGACTTTGGGATTCCTTGACCACTTGGAACTCAAAATTTAGGGGCATGCAAAATGAGGTGAAGGCATAAAAGTAACCTAGTGGAGGTGAAAAGAGAGGGTACAGGGAGGGTACAAGTTGTGTGTGTTATAGGCACAACAGTGACCTAGGGCCTTGAATGTGGTTGGTCCCCCTCTCTTATAACACTATTGCCCCCTAAGTACTTATGTAAATGGCTTAGGGATGTGTGCATTGATATGTTGGTGCCCTTGCTAGTGATGAAATCAAGTAGTATTGGATGCTTGATTGTTGTCATAACAAGCTTTTGTGATTATCAATAAGCTAGTGGGCTGATGCATGTAATAGGTTGCATCAATTTCCACTTTAATTATTGTTTCTTATGTGAACATGTGATGTATTTTGTGGATTGTCACACTAGATATATATGATGTATGTGTGAGTTAGTCACTATTGTGATGTAATGTGATGTACATATGATCCCATCACCAATGTACTTGGGATGTATACTTGAGCTAGTCACTGTAGTAATGTGATGTACATATAAGCCTGCCACTAATGTACTTGCGATGTACATATGAGCTAGTCACTATTGTAATGTGATGTACACATGAGCTCATCGCCATTGTATTTGTGATATGCATATGAGCCTATCACTAATGTAATTATGATGCATATATGAGTTAGTCACTATTGTGATGTGGGTACATATGAGCTCGTCACTAATATACTTGTGATGTATGTATGAGTTGGTTGCTATTGTGATGTGATGTACATATGATTTTTCCACTATTATACAAGTGTGATGTGTATGGGCTAGTCACCTTCTATATATATGTAATATATGCTACAGAAATCACTATATATATAACATATGTTGAAGTTAGTCATTATGTATTTATGAATTTGTATAATGGAGCTAGTCACATTCTGTATATGTGATGTATGCTCGAGATAGTCATTGTGTATATATGTGATGCATGTTGGAGCAAGTTATTATGTATATGTGATGTATATTGGAGCTAGTCACTATGTCTATATAACATATGTTAGAGGTATTCATTGTGTATGTGCAACATATGTTGGAACTAGTCATTATGCATATGTGATGTGTAGGAGCTAGTCACCTTGTGTATGTGTAATGTATGCTCAAGATAATTGTTTTGTATGATCTTGGGGATTATGGTATGATATAACCCATGTTTATTTGTGTATGTTAGTACACTAAGGGTTGGTAATGTTTGGATTGGAACCTAGAATTGATGGAAAAATATTAGATAATTCTATTATGTTTGACTAATTTGATAGCTTACACTTAATGAATATTCATGGTCTAAAGGTGAGATCAAAGATCTCACACAAGAGGAGAGAATGAACTCCCTCTGGCTTTGTTGGGTGAACTACAAAGCCTCTAATTTCCTATGAAGGAATATGTAGGAAAGGTCATCAAGAATGAACCCTTGAGGCTTACGTCTAGGTCTAGGAATGACCTTAACCTTGGGAGATTTCCACTCCTATGCGTAAGAATTTAAGTGACAATGTCAAGTTCATGTTACCATGGTGAATGGAGAAGTTTTGAAGTTAGCACTTCTAAGCTAGATGGAAGATGCTCAATCAATTAAGTTTGGTATCTGGTTTGAATTGATTTAAATAAATAAAAATTGGTAGCAACCAAAGGGAGGTTGTTATAATTATATTTATAATAATATTATCAATACAAAAATTAAAAATTAAAAAAAAAATGTTATTGTATTTATTTAATCTTGAATTTTTAAAATTTAAATTTATATCTTGTAATTATTATGAGGCAACATATTGCATTTTTATGTTTTAATTTTTTATAATACATTAAATAATTATAGATATAATATGTTATTATACTAAATATCTAGCATTAATAAATTCACGTAACTACTATTTTGTTCCACTAAGCTAGAATATATGCATGCAATATCCTAAAATTTAAATCATAATTATTAATATTTTATTTACATAATTTACATAATTAATATTAATTAGTGATTTTTTTCTCTCATTGCTCTCAACTCTCATCCTGATGATGGATCATGGAGTGTGATCTAAAATGTTGATGCAAAAAATTCGCACACAATTGAATCCAGAAATTACTTAACAATTAATATTAATTTATTAAAATGATTATGTAATTTATTTATTAATATATTAACATTTACAAAATATATATCTAAATTTTTATGTAATATGTAGCTTCAATTTCCTCCTATTAAGCTAGACTATAGGCATGTCATATCCTACAATATAAGCATGCAATATCCTAAAATATAGGCATGTAATGTCCTACAATATAAGCATTATTTATTGTTAGTGTTGTAATTTACTAAAAATAAGGCATGACTACAATAATTAGTTTATTAATTTAATTCAATCAAATTTATTGTCTAATATATATTCTTAATTGCAACTTTAAAATTTATATATATTAAAATTATTTTAATGATAATTAATAAAATTAAAAAAATATTTATTAAATGTTTTATAATATATTTAGATAATATTATTTTATATATCTAAAATATACAATTATAAAATTAATTTATAATTTATATTTATAATAATATTATTATTACATTACTAGTATCGTTATGGTGCAAAGGAGTAGTGAGCAGGTGTGTAGGAGTGGCGAGGAGTGCAGGTGTGAAGAGCTATGGTGAATGCAAGGGACACAAAATTATTGGAGTGCAAGAATAATGGTGCCAACAACATCATGAAGTAGGACAAATCAACTAGGTTGGGTGGGGTTTCTGGAGCCCTTCATCTGAAGGAAAACCAAGCTTACTATCGACATCTTGCAAGTTTAGGTATTTTCAACCCTCTATCTTTGGATTTCCCCATGGTGATTGACAATGTGGTTCATCCAAGGTGAATATAGATGCTCCATCACCTCTCCCTCTACCTCCTGGCACTTAGGCCACTAAGGGTGTCGTGATCTACAATGAGTATTAAAATTCCTCTAACATTGCACATTCTTGCAATGATTACTACAAGTCACTCATTAAAAAAAAAATCCCTAGTGCTTGTCCTCAATTGGTGGTGTGTGACTCTTCATTTGGGTGCCACCCTTCCAATTTGCTTGCTCAGGAAACCCCCATTCCTTTAGTGCAACAATTTCTTCCTCAAATTTTAATCTTGGGGACATGGCAGTTTCCCTCAATGATAACCCAATTGATTTTCATTTATCGAAGGACTGTATAAAGGCAATGAGTGATGATATCAGAAGTAGATCTTTGATTTTCAAAACATTAAGGAAGTGATCGTCGATGCCAAAAAATTTAGCCTGGACATTGCTAAATTGACACAATGTGGATACTCCTTCTGTGGAGTTGCTTGATCATGGTTTTTCCTTGTCACCTTTCACACTTGTGATTGTAGGTATGTTCTTCACCATGGGCCCTAGTTTTTTGAAAATTTTGGGTTGTTTGTGACCAAATGGGCCCCTTTCTTTGATCCAACCAAGGAGATTGTTACCATTTTTCCTCTTTAGCTTCATTTGTACAACTTACCTTTGGTGATTAGGACCCCTGATTTCATTCAATCTCCAATCAGTTGTGTGGGTGAATTTTTGAAAATCAACTCTAATCAATGCATTTCCTTAATGAGATCTATGAGGGTGTGTTCTTTAATCAACATCTCAAAAATTCTCTTATGCAATTGGGATTCACTCCTCCTAGGGCACTTGGTTTTGGTATTTAAACTTTAATGGTCTTCCTAAGCATTGCTTGATGTAGATAGGTCAATGGTGTAAGGGAAATCTTGCATCATCCAAAAATATTTTTCCTTTCTATTAGATTTTTGTAGATTTTTTTGCATTTTTGGATACTCTTTTCGTTGAATAAGAATTCCCAACTTTCAAAACTACTTTTTTGCTTTTTCTACTACTATTTTTAGTAGGTATGAATTTGAAGGCGTGAGGAGGTAGAAATTTATGGAAAGCTTTAGGACAAAAAAATAGACACTTTGGTGAAAGAATAAGGCCAAGATCATTCCTAATTTGAAAGATATTCAAGTTTCAATTTCCCAAAATTGCCCTGAAAACTCTTCTGAGTATGGTTTGAGACACTAAACAGTCTTGTACAGGTCCAAAAATCATCAGAACCGGTGGAGAAAGTTCTTAGTACATTCTACACTTTGAGACCTTTCCAATGGTTCAAACAGCGTGTCAAACAGAGTCCCAGATCAAAAGTTATGGCTTTCAGAAGTTGGTCAATTTTTAGAAAATTGCCAATTATAGAATTGGGACTCTATTTTTGAATTTCAAATTTCAAATTTTTGGTGCCTAACCACTGATATTCAAAATTCAAATTGTATTTTTGGCTCCAAGCTAGAAAAAGGTTATTTAGGACTCATTTGAAAAAAAAAACAGTAAAAGTCGCATGTATTGTAGCCTATGAGGGTTTGATCCTTTGGAATGCAATTTCTCTGTAATGAGAACATATTGCCAATAAATTAATAATAAGTTTGTTATTGCCTCTATTGGGTGTTTTTTTTAGTCTCAGGTTGTGAATCTCATCATTACTTTAGGTGTAATCAATTTGGTTGATAAATTACAACTTGTGATGCCAAAGTTTCTCCTAGCATCAGGTCCAACTTAAAATAGTGGGTTCAAAAAGTTGGTAGCCTAGATAAAAACTTCATTTTGCATAATCATGGTAGGTTTATGGCTTAGTTCCTCTTCCCTTCTCTCAATTGGCTACCTCAATGAGGCACAACTCTCTCCCCCCTCTAGCAGTTGGGTCCCTTGTTATGACTTCGATCCCCCATGCAACTATAAATTTTGATAATGGGAGTCATCATAGTTTGGAGCTATCAGATGAAGTTGAAAAACTTCAACTTTTAGGGGAAGAAGATGCCATTGTGGATATGGATGAGTTTGGTATCATCGATACTCGAACCATTATTAGACTGTGAACTTGACTTTGAAACCAAACTTGGCTTCTTCCAATAAAATATATGGAAAAAAATCAAAAGCCAAAAAACTCAATTGAAGATGGGACTCAATGGACAATGGATGCTCTTCTCACCAAGAGAAAAAGGAAATTAAATAAGGAAGGTCACTAGATTTAGGATGAAGTTTTTTGTTTTCTTTGTCTAAGTTGGTTTGAGGATGGTCTTCTTGTTTCTTCCTCCTTTTGGTTTTAGCCCTATGTCTTATGTTCATTTTACCTTTTATTGCTCCACGTTTTCATGGGTTTGAATCATCCTTTTCTTTTTTTGAATTTTCTACTATATCAGGAGCTACTCCCACGATAGCAACTTGCTGATTAGAAAAATAATATTATTAATACTGTTAGAATTGGCTATGGCTGCCAAGATCTTGAGACCAAATGGAAAGCACAAAAAGAGAGAATAGAATGTGACAAGAATAAACTGTATTTTTATCAATATGATTCCATGATATTATTTTGTTTTGTTATTGTGTACAATGAGAGAGATCCCATGTTTATATAGCCAAGGTGAGATGCAAGATGACATAGGATTATGACAAGTGTCTTAATCATATGACATGATACAACTAATCACACTTATCTAGGTTCACAATTAGTAGTTGTCAAAAGATAAGATAACAACTAATGACAACTAACACCTTCTAGAAAAATTCCTTCCTATGACCTAAGTAAATTTAACATGTGTAAATAATCCCCCTAGTAATGAATTAACTAGGTGCAAGACTTTATTTACACCAACACCCCCCTTAAGTGCAACTTAGGGGGTAGTAAATTATTATGCAAATGACACAAAGATGGGTCCTAGCTACTAGGATTTTTTAGGTACCCGTGTACATATGCAAATGAAATGACAATGAAATCTCTCACAAATGAAGAAAAGGAGAAAACTCAGTGGGAGAAAAATCCTCCCCAAAAGAGAGATGAAATATGATAATAAAATGCTCTCAATGAAGAATGAGAAGGCCAAAACCCCATGTGAGGAAAAAGACCCCCCCATAATAGAGAAGAAGAAGAGAGACAAGGCAGCCTCCCTCAATGTTGAGATTCTTGCAATGATGGTAGAAGCCCAACATTGAATGTTGAAGATGATCCAATCTTGCTGAACAATGTTCCTCCCCTTAGGAAGAAATAAAACCATGGATGTATGTAGGATGTCAGGATGATAAATTATGTATGATGATGTCTCTGAAGCATGCTCAATGCCAAAAGTTGACACACTCCAAATAGGCATTCTAGGCCACACTACTAAAGAGGACAATCCAGAATATAGTAGAGATGAATGGAGAACATGATTCAAAGACAATGATATCCCCTCTAAAGACAAAGAAGCCTCCTCCAAATGTTGTACAAAAGTATCCACAGTCACGTCAATATGTGAAGAATGATCATGTAGAGAATGAACAAGAGGGTCAAAATGTTCCCTCACAACAACTAAAGAAGGTGAATCTTCATCAAAGAGAAGATGAATTCTATCAATGATGTCTCCCAAATCTACAATATGAGACTCCACAAACAAGTCTAAAATACCTATCAAGAATCCATCACAAGTAGCCAAATCTAAAAGATGATGTATGTCCTGCTACATTGAATCACAAGGAGCCAAAATTGTTGGATCACAAGCATTCTTAGGTGTTGGTAAATAGATTGTCCTCTTCAAATAATTAGACGAATGACTGAAAATTCCCAACTACAAAGACAAATCTGCTACCCACAACTTTGGAGATCATTATTGGATTAACAATCGCCCTCTGAATTTTAGAGGTACAACTCCCTCTTATGATCTTCAAAGAATTTAACTAAACTAAATACTCATATGTATGCTTTTAACCCAAAAGAAAGAAATGCCAAACTCAATATCAGGAAGATTCCCAATACCAAGTGTAGAGAAATGTGATAAAGACACTAGCCCAAGGACCAGCTAACATGAAGATGATAATAAAGAGGGGAAAGGTAAAAAATTCATTTAATTGTGTGAATGATTCAAGGCTCACAAACCTCTCAACAAAACATTAAAACATGATATAATAGAGAAGTGACATAAAGAATGATTATGAATTTACAAAGAAAATCAACAACTAGAAGAAACTATTTGAACACATGAATTTAAAAAAAAATCTCCTTTATTCTTTATGAAAGCAAGAAGCTCCTAGACTCTCTTTTCTTTGTACAATCAATAAGCTCAGGAAATTATCTCCCCCTCCCAGATGAACAACAAAAGATTAATTACAGCCTACAAAGAGGCTCTTGTGTTATAGCCCCAAAAATCCCCCTTTCAAATGAAGGAAACCCTTTTATAATTTTCTCCTCACTGTTAGTAATAGTTTCTTGAATTTTATATTTCTTTATTTTTTATTTATAGACTTTTCAAATTTCATTCTCAAGCTGAAAAATCTCTTCTTTACAAAGAAGCTTCCTTTTATATCTTATCAGCTTTTGAGTAACCGCCCCTTAGAAAACAAGATAGAGACTTTCACCTTCCCATAAATGATAAAATTAGAATGCACAAATAGATATTAATATACATGAAAATTATTTATCTTGTTGGTCGATAATCATGCATTTCTAGAGAAATTTTATCAATTGGTTGCCACATTCCCATGAGTATTTGGCCTCTTTTCTTCTTTGTAACCACCTTGTTCATGAATTATTTCTTTATTTCCATTACAAAGGAATTCAATTTTCCCAATTTTTACTTTCTTAGTGACCTTTTGAGCTTCTTTCAGAATGCATGTAATTTAGTACGTCCTTCCAAATTTGCATCAATGTATTCACACTTAAAATTGTAGGTTCAATATAATACCCTTTTTTTAAGTGTTCTAGACTCTTGCCTCCACAAAGTATAGTAGCTCCTTCATCTTTCGCCTTAGAGATGAGCCCAAAATTTTTCTTGTACTATCCTTCACTAACAATAGGTCCCAGCCGACAATGTTTTTTTAATGGGTCACAAATTTTGATGTTTTTAGTCCAATTCACAAGTTTTTCAATAAAATCCTCTACAATACTCTCTTGGACTAGAAGGCATGATGTTGCACTATAGATTTTTCCATTTTTCCAAAAATAGCCAAACATTGTCCATTCTACCACTTTAAAAAATGTCTTCATCCTTAAGCACAATATTTGGGCTTTTTCCACCAAGCTCCAAAGACACTAGCTTTATAACTTGGGCTGCAATAGTCATGACTGATCTACCTATCACAGTGCTTCCAGGTTTCGAATGGACTTCTTGTTGAGGAGACATCAATATCCTCTGTGCCTTTTTTTGAGCATCAATATTAGCATTTCTAGGAATGGACTGATGATTTGGAGACCCTACCTGCATACTCTCAGAAATTTCCTTGTTCATAGAAAGAGCCATAGGAGATTTAGTATCAAGTTTTGTTTCTAGATTTTACTGCACTTTATGATCATCTATCTCATATCTTCTTTCCATCTTGGCTTCAGAATGTGTCCATCTTTATTTGAAATGCAATCCATCCTCAAGTTTTCTTTGCACCATCTATGTATATTTACATTGCCACATAGATCCACATGTGGAGAACATATGATATTGAAACAACATTCATGCTTTGCAGTATCTTCCCTCCAATACTTCGGTTTGTCAGATAATCTTCAGTCAATGCTACACTTCCAACACGAAGCCAATTTGAGCCTTCCTTGACTTGAGTTGTATTTGAAGCCATTTTTTTTATGCCTAATGAATTGATCATTGCACTATTTCTAGTGAGGTTGTTTTCCTTGCTCTCTCAGAGCACTCTACCAACTCTTTATTTTCCCATAATGTTTGAACTCATGAGTCATTTCCACAAACAAAGCACGTTTGGGTTGAATTATTTTTACAACTTCAAGGCTTTGAGGAAACAAAAATGAGTATATTCTTTTGGGACAACACAATGGACCCTTCAAACAACGGTTCTTAGAAACTTCAATTGCCATGTGGGACTATGTATACAGTCACTCGCTCCATTAAAATTCATCCTTCTCAACACCAATGCCTCTTGATCAATGATTTTTCTTCGCATTAATCAATTGCATTCTTTAATACTCCTGTATTTGCGGGCTTTGAATATAATCCTTAAATAAATTGATTTCTACTGTCTACTAGTAGAAACATATGGACAGGATCTTCATCTGGGATCAATTCAACATTGTTCTCATCCATTTTGTTGGTTGTTCTTAATGAGGTGGAGAATAGCACAAACATTTGAAAACCCTGTCGATGCTTTATAAAGCTCTTTTTTATGTTATAAGAGAAGAGAATACTTTTGAGTGGTTCGTGTAACTATAAAAAATTCCACCCATGTTAGAATAGATAGCAAAAATGTTGATTCCACCTTTAAAAGACCCCATCTCATAATTCTACAATTCCTTCAATCAAAGCTTAAGGCAAGATTTTTGGTGGATATGAGAACTCACCGCCTTATTACATATACTATGTGTGGGTCCACTCCTAGATTTTCAGGGTAATTGTATATGTTATGTCCAATGCTTCATATGAGATCCATACAAAACCATCGAATCCTCCTCAGAGACTGCAAATGAAAATGAATATTGATTGATTTGGGCCTCTCAATACTGCAGACATTTTGAACATTTTTAAAGTGATTGGGACCTTGAGCGGGCATCAACATGCCTTCAAAGCATATATTATCCTTGAGACAACCCTTTCAATGGTTTGCTAAGCCAAGAGAATACATTCTTCACTAGTTGCATTATATGTAACAAGCATATCTCCTCTCATAAAGGCCGAAAACAACATTTCCAAAATGATGATTGTATCCAATGACATTAATTATAGAATATCTATTATGGTGACAATATAATCTTAAACTCAAGCCATATGTAAATGATTTTCTAATAGGAAACACAAATACTCTGCACAGTTTTGTGTAATAACTTGCATATCTAATGACAAGCAGCTAGGCCTTACATTCATTTGGACATACTTGATTAGTAGATACTCAAGGGACACACTTCTTATAGCCATCTTAGGCTAAACTCACACAAAAATTGGGGAACTTAAAAAAAATTCACTGCCAAAAATAGGGGTAACATCAAGTACAACAGCAGGTGGAGATGAAATGCATGGCTCAAGTACTAGATCTGATGTGAGAACTCCCAAGTTCAAGAAGCCAAATGTCTCCTCTAAATCATGGTTCATGCTAGAAGTATGATCAATAGTCGAAGGAACAAGGTCATCATCATAACCAAAATCTGCAAAGGTATACAACCGAGATGAATGATCAACCACCCCAGTAGCAATTATCTCTTGACTATCCAAGTCTCGAATGATGACTGAATCAGGCGTGAAATCAATAGTTCTCCCATCTCCACCATGTGTAATCTGATATATGGAAAGAATATTGTTCATCAAATAAGGAACACACAAAACATCCTGGAAAGTGTTGTCCCCAAAACTAATAGATCCCCTCCCAATTACACTCATGTATGTATTGTTTCCCATCAAGATAGGAGACATAGAACAAGACTGAAATGAAGAGAAGATAGATTATGAAGATGCCATATGATGAGATGCTCTTGAATCTAGAAGCCATCTCCTTGATCCTAGACTTGAAAAAGCACAAAGAGCTTAACCTTTATTTCTTGATGTAGACGCTTGACCTTTGTCATTTTTAGATTGTTTTTAAGGAGAAGGAGGAGATTCAAACATTCTAGAAGGAAAATCAATGTGATTCTTTTTGAGAATATTTTTCAACTCATCAATATCCTTCTTATAACAATAGTGTTCTTCATGTCCATCCTTCTTGCAATATGCACAAAAATGCCTCTCCTTCTTAAATGATTCTCCTTTGGAAGAAGATTTTTTCTTTGTTTGATCTAAGTGTGGATTATTCTTTCCTTTCTTCTATTTCTTATTTGATTTTGATTCTTTCACCTGACTAACCAACAATGCTTGAGATTTAGAAGTCTTGATGAGACCCATTGATATAAGCTTTTGTTGCTCATGCATCAACATCTCAGAAAATGATGCAAATGAAGGTGTAGTATATGTAGATCCCATAGTCAATCTATGAGTATGAAAGCTAGAAACAAAAGAAGCATAATTAGGACCACGTTTGTTCATTGCATTGTAGACCAACTGAAAGCCCTTATCAATTCCACATGCTTTACATTGCTCTCTTAGATCATTAACCTTAGTGATGTAGTCTTGGATGTTGTCAAAGTTCTTAGGATCAAGGCTCATCAGTTCATTATCAATTTGATAGCCTCTAACTTCATCTATAGAACTATACAATGTTTTCAATTTGTCCCAAGCTTCATGAGAATTTTTACATGATTCAATTTGGAACAAGAAATCTTGAGAAACAAGTCTATGAAGACACCCAAGAGCTTTGGTATGTTTAATCATCCATTTTAACTTTTTCTCATCATTAGTAGGTTCAAGTACCTTATTTCCAACATATAGAGAGTGACCTTTTTTCATTAGAATACTCCATGCATTTTGATTCCATATTGAATAATTATATGATGTGAGCAAAGGAACCTTAGAATGATCCATGAAAAAGAGAGAGAAAAAGAAAATAGATCAAAAGAATGCACCAAGAGATCCCCCAAATCACTGATTCAAGAAACCCCCCAAGAAATATATGATTTGGAACTTTATATTTAGTGCATTTACAGTTGCTAGATGAAAAAAACAATAAGCTATACTTGATCTCAATGCTTGTAGATGCCAAAATAGGCCACATAATTGAGTATAATTTTTGGTACAAAATAAGATCAATTTGATCATACCATTGAGAAGTACACAAAAAATTATGCACTTTCAAAAAAAACTGCACCCAAAAATGTTATCATAGGAGCAAGATATGAACTCTCAAAGTTCCCAAAATGAGGATGAAGTAGCAACACCTATGAGAATCTGAAAATTATAGAAAAACCAGACACCAAAACCAAATTCTACTTGCATCACTACAAAGAGCATGAAAAATTATCCAAAATAAAAATAAATTGCTCGAAAAAAGGAGGTCGTGAGCACAAGTTATGACATTTTGAAGTCAAACTGCAAAATCAAAAACTCCATTGGTGAGGGGGGCAATTTTTTTTTTAAATGGATGATGTCATGCTAATGTGTGATGATGTTAGCAAAACACTCGGTTAAATTTGATGACTTCCAAATAGTCAAAAAATAATATTCCCCTCAAAAATAATATGTTGTGTGAATATCTGTCGATGGAATCTTTTTGGCCAATGTTAGAATCTTCTTGATTGATGGAATATTCTTTGATTGTCTAAAATATTCCCTTGGAATTAGAATATTCACAAGGATCTTGGTCATCATTGTAATCTTTTCTTTAGATTGTCAAATTTTTTGGTGCCCGACCATTTGTACGTAGCGCCAGAAACTTCAATAAATGGGTGTCAATTTTTTATTGAACCTGCCTATGGAATGAGGGGCCCATGCTCACGTGGCTCACTCCTATAGTGCTGTGTGGTGCAGAGTGGGACCCACAATACCCCACAGGTACTCTAGGTACAATTTGTAGACTAAAAGGTCTACAAATTATGTACCAAGAGTATTTATTTTATTTTTATTTAAAAACAAAATTTTCACAAATATTTAATCAGGTACAAAATGATTTTTCTAAAAAAAATTCAAAAAATTTCAATTGAAAATTTTATTTTTATTTTTGAAAAAATCATACCTTGGCACAATAATGACAACTTGGGGAGTCATACGACTCTCTGGGAAATTTTTTTTCCCTCATCAGACAACTGCTTTGATTTTGACAATTTTGTATTTGATCTTAGGATTTTTGGCCCTTTTGGACATGATGGTAGGGTCAAATTTGAACCAAAATGCTCCAAAATTACAGCTACCCTCTGGATCTAGCAACCACTCTTCAACTTCAAACCCTCATTGATTTGACCTCGTATGTCCGATTTGGATGAAACAAAAGGAAATTTTGACTTTCTCAAACCTTTCAGGCGTAATGATGAGCTTAGATTTGCACCAACAAGCTCTGATTTTAACATGCAATAAAGATCCAAAAATGGAACACCCCAAAATATGGTATCTCTCTTCAGAAAAAGAATCTCCAATGGCACCCAACCCATTATGATACCATGTCATAATTGAGATAGAGATTTGATACTATGTTAGAATTGGATATGGCTTCCAAGATCTTGAGACCAAATGGAAAGCACAAAAAGAGAGAATAGAATGTGACAAGAATAAACTATATTCTTATCAATATGATTCCATGATATGATTATGTTTTGTTATTTTGTACAATGAGAGAAACCCCTTAGTTATATAGCCAAGGTGAGATGCAAGATGTCATAGGATTATGACAATTGTCTTAATCATGACATGAGACAACTAATCACACTTACCTAGGTTCACATGTAGTAGTTGTCAAAAAATAAGATAACAAATAATGACAACTAACACTTTCTAGAAAGATTCATTCCTATGACCTAAGTAAACTTAGCATGTGGGTGATCCCACAATAGTGGTTTACAATTTTTGGCCAAACTGGACACTGACTTTTTTTTAAATTAAATCTTTACATTCAAGCACCTATAGCGGTTAAACCGTGAGGAATTTGAAGATGATGCAAATTAGAGTCTTGTCACATTTTGTCTATAGATTCTAAAAATATTTTTTTCAAAATTTTTGGAATCAGATTGTACTTCTTTTTCCATCTCCCATGAAAATTGGTTTTTTTCAAAAAATAACATTTTTAAAAAGTAACGCACACTATATAATGCATAACTGTTTTTCCTTGAAAGATAAAATTCTAATTTTTTTGAATTTAGATTTGTAACTCTAATATCTAGTGCTTCCACTTGGTTAGATAGTTTTTATTGAATATTTTTTCTTTAATCAAGTTTCAAAGTCAAATAATTACAATTTAGACATAATGCAATAACTCATAACTTTTATTATGTATCGAAATTATTATTTATTTTTTTGGATCAAGGACTCCAATATCTGGTGCACTCATATTTTTTTTTTTTTTTTGATAATCTTCTATTTTTCTACATGTGCAGAACAAAGAGTTTTTTTTCAGTGAAAACCTATATTTAATAAAACTTAAAAAACAAATAGATAATATAATCAAAACATATTAAAATTATATTCATTGGATAGCTCATTTTGAGGGAAACTTGATACTAGTTGGGTTTTTGAGATCTCCTCCATTTTCATTCTCAAATCGAGCTTCGAAGTGCAAAATTCTAAGCAATGTTGGTCCCTAAGAGGATGTGGGTGCAAATAAGTGGGTTCGGTCAAACAAAAAAATAATGTTCAGTCGAATGGGGGTTCGATCAAACCCATTTAACATACAATTAAAAAATAGATTTGAAAGGGGTTTGGTCGAACATTCTAAACATGTTCGGCTGAACCACATCTATTAAAAATTAATTTTTAATATTAATATAAATATAAATGATATTCATTTTAAATTATGACTTGAGGCAGAGATATGGAGGGAGTGAGAGAGAAAGGGAGAGTGGGGATAGGAGGGAGATACTTGAGAGAGAGAAAGAGGGGGGAGTGGGAGAGAGATAAAGGGTAGGGGGTATAAGGGTTTAGG